>JARFJB010002010.1:2472500-2552500 GCA_036346205.1 Vesta saturnalis
AGCAGATTAGGTAGATGACTTTCCAAAAAATTCAAGTAATTCTCGCCCGTTAAACGGTCTGGCAAGATGTGCGGACCAATTAGTATTCCATTTACAATTCCAGCCCAAACCTTTACGGAAAATCTTTCTTGAAAACTTGATCTCCGTATAGCATGGAGATTTTCAAATGACCAAACATGAGTATTGCGGAAATTGTTGATTCCATTTCTGGTGAATATTGCCTCGTCCACGCACAAAATTTTTCTTGTAAAATTCAAATGATCTTCATTGTTTTGTAAAAGCCATGCACAGAACTCAACTCTACGGGGATGGTCTTGAGGAAGTACCGCGTGTACACGTTGAATGTGAAATGGGTACAACTGATTTTCCCGCAATGTTTTCCACACGTTTGTTTGACTTACACCGACCTCACGTGCAATTTCTCTAGTACTTATCGATGGATCTTCCTCAACAATATTCAAAATTTATTCGTCATTCTGCATATTCACAGGTTGCCTCGGTCTTCCTATATGCCCTCCACGATGTTCCCTTAAATAATCAGTATCCCTTTCCCTCTGAACGAGATTTATAAAACTACGGGATGTCGGTTGCACACTTAATGGAAAGCGTTCTGCATGCAGCCTTGCAGCCGCACTTTGACGACACTCCCCATAAATCAACAACATGTCCACGAGTTCATTATTTTCATACACATGAGCCATTCTTTATTTTTCAATAATCACAAACTGACTGAAATCTAACACGCGATTAACTGACAACAAATTGACACATGTCTGCTTGACATAAAAAGTGTAAACAGAAACAAAACAAAATTAACAGCCGTCTTATCACAGAGATTGTTTGCAGTTCCATAACAAATATGTGTGGTGAGGCTATAAACACCGGTAAACACGCGGGAATAATTAATTGGGCGCATAGAACAGGCAGCAGCAACAATTAAAGCAAAACGAAAAAATGTTATTTGAAAAAGTTTATTTTAAGTAGTTCTATACACAGTTTAAAGAAAAGCATCAACTTAAATATCACCCTGTATATATATATATATATATATATATATATATATATATATATATACAGCTGTAATACATTAAAAATAATAATATACTTAATAATTCTTATTTTAATAATAAAATTATACTGCACCGAACTAGCTCAATTTATCTCAATTGGGGATAGAGTTCGTTAGCTTTTACGCTTATTGTTGGCAAATAAAATAAAAATAATTTAATCCTTGAAGTTATTTTAATTTCATTAAAATGGAATTGTGGAATCATGAAAAATTGTATTTCTAACATGGAAATGTTCTTTGTCAAATAAATTGTAAATTATAAACATTGATTGGTATATGAAACAGACCTTAGTTAAACCTGCACAATAACGCATGCGTAGCGTCCTAACTGAATTAATTAAAATGCAGCCTGTCAAAAATGTCGATAGCGATCTAAAATATGTGAGTTCAATTCTGTTTTGTTCAAAAATAAAATGATAAAGTTGATAATAACACCGGTTCATTTACCTTACAGATATTTATACCATGTTGTCGCACAAACATTTACACATATGATCAATAAAAACATAAATACAGGAAATCAAACGAATAATCAATACAATAAATGGGTTATGAAAACCAAATTTCACTCACATGTGTTACTGGATTATCCCAAAGATGTTTTCATTTAGCTGGTTCCATATTTGAATATTGTACGTAGACTTCGTCCCATGTGTAGCCGATGATACTGCTTTGCTGTTCACAATGGTGCTGTATAAATTTCCATAATTCATCCAAATCCAATTTGTTGATCAACGACTTTTCTTCGTGGTAAATGTGATGTAACGTGATTTTGCTTACATATTTTCAAATAAGCACTTTATTTTAAATCGCATATTTAGACGTTGGTTTACATGTTTACAAAATTTTTCGATATTAAATTTATATTTTATTTTCATATAAATTTTAATCAATTTCACTTTTATTTTAGATCCCGTTATGTAATTTAGTTTATTAACACTATGCGTCGCTTTCAAAGAAAATAAACATCAACTCCAAATAACTGAATAATTTTATTAACATGAAGATAAAAAAACACATCAACCGATATTTGAACACGAATTCAAATCGAAACAATTTTATTATAATCGAGAATTTATATCGGTAACCTAAATTTTAAATTTAGTTATAGGTTAAAACAATTGTTTCTGATGTCTCGGCTCTTTATTGATCGCGTTTCAAAAATCCGATAATATAGACGTAACTTGTAACTTACATGTTAACACCAACACTATTAACACTTTGACTTGTTAGTCATAAAAATTTCAAAAAGCAAGAGAGCGAGAAATCAGGAGCAATTCCTTTTATACATTTCTCTTAGCTACCAAAATTTCAACTTTTTCTGTAGCACACACACAAAAGATCCAAGCATTTGATTGGTCTAAACAAAACTGTTAACTTAACTAAAATACAAATTATGCTATAACTTTCTTAAAATAAGTCGGATTTACTTTTTGAAAATAGATCCGGAATCAGTGCAAAATTCCCCATAAAAAGATATCTCACAAGCCCTGTTTTGCTTCGAAACTTTTCAATTTGACAATTTATAATCTAATTTTACATATATCTAAGAAATTCTATATTTTACACCTAAACTAATTACATATTCGTAATCTACAGGAAAAACTGTATCAGAACACATTTATTTCAAATCATATAACTTAATTTTAACAGAAATTCCTTTTTCATATTATAATTTTAGGTAGTTAACCTCACTTTCCTAATTTTATGTACATATAACTTGTACATTGTAAATTTCTTTATGAAAACGAGGGAAACCTTCTATTAATTGCTTTTATAATTTATTTTAAGCTTAAATTATCGTAACAAAACTATAAATTTGCAAAATTCTTAAAATTAATACTTAACCTAATTTATTACAATTTTACTCATAACTTGCGTGTAAATCGTCCAAATCACTTGAAATGTTACTTTATGATGTTTTTATAACTGTCTTTAACATCAACACTGTTTACTTTCACTCTATAGTCTAAAACTTTGTCCATTCAGAAATCCATATTGTTTAACACATTTATGTAAATTGTATACACAAAATGTAATTTTGTATAAAATATCCCATTGTAGACATGTAGTTCATATTCTAGTTAATGTTTATAACGCACTACAACTTCTCCTGCACTTTTTGTACACTTTGTCTGTGAATTATAACTATACAGTGTTCGTATCATAACCCTTTCTTAAAGTTTATATAGTTCTTGCATTGTAACTAAATCTATACATGTTCTACATATTATTATTAACCTACTTCATGTGAATAATATCTGTAAGGTTTCTAAATTGCTTAAACAATTGGAATAAACTGTAAAATTTACTGAAATATGATCTACGAAACAAATCGTACTCACAAATGACCTTCCTCACATGCTACTGGTATATCTCATTGCTTTTTATGAATAAACAAACTTTTGCAAATTCCACAAAGCCTGTTTCGTTAAATTAAAACCATATTCTCTCACTCGTCTACTAATTTACTTATAAAAAAGCAGTGTATACATTCTCCAATCTATTTAAATTTTCCCACTATAAAGAATATGAGCTTGTAAACTCTTTCCCCTGTATTAATCTTATTCCTAACCATCTCAATATGTATACGTGACCAACTCAAATAATTAATGTTTTTAAATTATGAATACAAATACCCAAAAATTCATAGCTAAAATCAAACTTCTCAGAAGACACTGACGCTAATTGTGTAAATTCTAATAAAGTTATAAAGCACAGTCGAAACTGGATAACATTGAGAATTAACATGTTGGTTAATTTGGATTAAAATTATTATTATTTCTAATAGCGTGTCAGCTCCATTGGCTGTTATGATTGAAATTCCGTTTCGGTGTCTTTAAATGTCGTTAAATAAATCCAAATACTAATCTTGACCAAACTTTAACGCAATTAATCTGCTTATCTGCAAATATGTGCAAAAAATAGTATTTCAGCATTGAGATAGTATTTAAATATTTTTAGGTACTTAAATACTCGAGCACCAAATCAATAAAATATACTATATAATATACTATATTAGTAAACGACACTTCTTTAGTTATGACTCAGAAAGCATTTAGCTAAAGAAGAGAAGAGATTTGTCTGGATAGCTTATTTGAAACTCCCGTAGTTTCTGTGAATAATCTAATGTGCAGTCCTGCGCAGTTCATAACCTCAAAATAGTGTGCTTTTTATTTGAGTTTTGTACAAATTAGTATTTCCTTCGCAATTGTACTGTTTCTTGTGGTAAAAACTGATTTGTTGTTATTGTGCAAACTCCTGTATTTAAATAGTTTACTGTGTAAGGTATTTATCTTAAAATACGGCTCTTGATGAGAAAAAAGAAAGCAAAACATATCTCAGATGCCGATAAGGTTATGTTTATTGAAGTGATGAAATATCATGTTAGTGAAATAGAATCTAAAAACACAACAAACCTTATTAGAAGAAAGAAGCGAAGTGCTTGGAATCGAATACATGCTGATTTCAATGGCGAGGTAACAGTGTCAAGAGCACTAGGCCCGTTGAAAGTATTATGGAACGATTACAAGGCTAAAGTAAAGAAAGCAATGTCTAGAGAAAATATCTGGTGTGGAACAACACACGACCTTTTGACCTACAAAGTGGTAATTAAAATAAATGAAATAATTTTAATAATTATTATTTAGGATAATTATTCATCCCGTTTTTTAATACGTTCATAACGAAAATAGGCAACATTGTAAAAACAAAGACAACATATGTCAGCCAGATGTCTAAACCTTCATGTGAGATAGGCGTTATTAGACATGTAGATGCAAACTTAAAATAATATTTATTTAATTTTTACACTTATTTCGCTTCATATTAAAAAGAAAATTTATGAAGAAAAGTTACTAAATTTTCTTTAAACAATATGTTTTCAGATTGATTTAAAAACAAAATAAATGCGTTTAAACTGGTTAGAAGTTTATTATCCACTTTCTTGCTCAAGATTTACGTTGTTAACAGCAACTTTAGTTTATAATGAAGATACATACTAACAATAAAGTTACCGAAAACGGTCATTTAAAATAAAAACTCTTGTAAGTAGATTCCCCCGTTTTTCAGCTACTTTTACATTATACGGCTCATTTTCTATATCGACCTCATACACTTGATAAACATCACCTACATTATTACCAAAGTATTGTAGAACACATGAAGCTATTATTACGTTTCCACATGGAATCTTATTCCCTTCTTCAGAATTTGAAATCTTTTCTTTAGTACTCCAAAAGTTTGTTCCGGAATATTACGAGTCAAGGTATGTGCTCGACTGTATAGTTTTTCACCTTGGTTTGTAGGTTGCAGCACTGGAGTTATTAGAATGGATGGCAACGCAGAGCCACTGTAACCAACAAGTAAACCGTCATACTAACGAGCTTCAAATCTTACAGCACCTATGTTATTATCTTAAATCTTAGCATTATGAGTTGAACTTGGACACCGGCTTATAACATTCACTATTGCTAGAAAAAAACCTTTCCTATTTCTAAACAGTTCATTGTTGTTACCTGAAGGGCATAGTATTCGTATATGAGAGCAGTCAGTGACTCCTATAGTATTTGGGGAGCCATCTAATCTGTAAGCTCGCCTTTTAGCAATACATTTCTCTTGAGTGTTTGTTTGGCATGATAACGTACAGCGGTTTCAAAGTCAGCAAACTAGGATTACATTGTTAAACGCTCTATTAGCTGTTGTTCTGTAAACATTATTGAAATCACCAGCAACTAACTAATAAGTACCTGTACGGAATATCCTTAAACCACACAAATCTAAAGTCTTGGTGACAATCCAAAGCTTCTGTCCGTTTAAGGTTCAAGGTGAGGATCTCTATTATTTCCAGAAGGGACAACACAGAATGTTTACTAAATCCAAACCGTTCTCTAAATTCGCCGTATGAGTAAACGTCAACGGGGTCTCTCCTATGACGAACTGTAGTGCAACTGGTGTATTCAATAAGTAATCGATGTAGTCAGAATAATCAATGATTAACAAAAAACAGCCTCCCTACTGAAAACGACAATATTTAGAACATTCCATAACTTACAATTACTAGTATGAAGGAGTACATTATTGCATAAAATTATCCTTAACTTACTATTTTAGTACATCACTCTGTACTGATGCACACCACTGTTAAACTTTATCTGAAGAGTAATCTAAAATGGTTACGAGAGGCGCTCACGACTTGAGTATACCTCTGCATAAAACAACAATGTTTGAAAAGGGACTTTATTATAGCTGTGTTAAATTATACCTTTATCTATAAAACGAATATCATCGCCTTCACGTTTCAAATAGAACTTGCGTAACCATTTAATAGGTAAGGCGTACTATTCCATGCAAGAATTTATAGCTTAACAGAAAGTTCATATGCAATTGTAAAGGTCTTGTTATGTTAACTATAACATGCAGAGATTAAACATGCAAATTTTCAAATGATCTTTAATGCAATGTGTATGTTTGTTAAATTAATTTTTTAGAATGTTCTTTACTCTGAGTTAATTATGAAAGTACTAAATGTTACCTACTGTGATATGTATAATAATCTGATACACCTACTTGTTTAGTTCTATTTTTTAATTTGTTATTCTGTAAGTAAAATGACAGTTTTCGTTATTGGAGTACCCCCTTCGGAATCCCGCCTGGATCTCTGTAATACAGTGCGGATCTAGCAGGTAAATTAGTCTTTGATTTATCATTTGTTCGAAACGCTTTCCCAAACAACAGGTTAGACTTATTGGTCGATAACTCGTACAATCTACAATCAGCCAGCGGTATCTCTGTGGTAACATAACATGGGGTTTGAATAATATTGATTTCAATTATAATGGGGAAGTGATCGCTACCGTACAGCTCATCCCAAACATTCCACTCAAACACCAATCTTAACTGTGGAGTCGCAATGGTGAAGTACACAGAGGAGAATTTGCCCGTCCGTGGAACAAGATGTGTTGGTGAGCTATAGTTTAGTACCAGCAGGTCCTCGTCATTGACAATGGTGACAATCTCTTGTTCTTTAATGTCATGACGATTAGATCGCACAATGAATGATGACTATTGAAGTCTCCCAGCAACAGGAACGGCCTAGGAAGTTGAGCGATCACTACCTCAATATTTCTTTTCTGCAATTGTTGGTCATGGAGATACAATGAACACACGGTTAAATTAAGTGGTGTTCTAATTTGAATCGCAATCGCTTGTAAGTGTGTGGATAGATTATTTTTTTTAGAAATTAAGCTTTCTTTTAGAAGTATAGCGACTCCTCCATGTGCCCTTTGGCCACCAGCGAGATCCCTTCTTAGGAAGGTATAGCCTCTCAAAGAATAGGGTTTCAATGGCTTCAGGTGAGTTTCCTGCAGTACTACACAAAATGGATCCTTATCAAAAAGTAAGCGCTTAAGATCGGCATAATGATGGATCAATCCGTTATAATTCCATTGTATAATTTTTTCATTTATGAGTGCCATTTGTATGCTATGTTAATATAAGACGTTATTAAGACGGTCCAAACAGTGACCAAAAAACATATATATATATATATATATATATATATATATATATATATATATATATATATATATATATATATATATATATATATATATATGGGCTGTATCGTAAAGAACGCTCCAAGTTTGTAACTCCGTTATCTTTTGGCGGATTTTAAAAATTCAAAAAAACAAATTAATGGTTTGATATACTCAACAAGATGTCACCAACTTTCATTTTTTTTATCTTTGCCCTCAGTGTCAGCGATAGTGAATTTTTTTTCTTAATGAAAACATGTATTTATTTTTACGTCATATTGTAGACAATTTTTTTCTGAATTCAATAGTATAGCATAACTTAATATTTATTTAACATTTGCATACGATTTGACATAATTTTATAAGTCGCTTTTTGTTTCGCATTCATTTCCACACATGAAGACTTGCCTTTAACAAAATGGACTACCCCTTGCTAAACTCAATAGAAATTATTTTCAACAAGATGGGGCTCCACCACATAATGCACATGTGAATTTAAATTGCTTAAATAACATATTTGGCGCAAGGTTGATTGGGACAAGTGGACCTATTCGCTGGCCTGCTCGTTCCCCTGAACTCACGCCACTTGACTTTCGGTTTTGGCGTTACCTTAAAGACCAAGTGTATTTAAGCCAGCCCCAGAATGAAAGCTACCTCAGAAGAAGAATAATCGAGGCTTGTCGAGAAATGCCTCCAAATGTTATAATGAACGCTACGTATGGAGTGATTAGAAGGTGCGAGCTGTGTATTCGTCAAGGCGGCAGACAATTTGAACAATATTTGTGATGCATATTTCACTAGTTATTTAAATGGCATTTGTTAATAATTACGGATTACTTAATTATTTAATTTTGCCAGAAATTGTTGAATAAATATTAAGTTATGTTAATTCTGTTGAATTCAGAAAAAAATTGTCTACAATATGACGTAGAAATAAACATACGCTTCTATTAAGAAAAAAAAAGTTAACTATCGTTGTTACTAAGGATAAAGATGAAAAAAATGAAAGTTGGTGACATATTGTAGAGTATATCAAACCATTCATTTGTTTTTTTGAATTTTTAAAATCCGCCAATAAATAACAAAGTTACAGCTTGGGGCGTTTTTTACGATACAGCCTGATATATATATATATATATATATATATATATATATATATATATATATATATATATATATCACAGATAGTATCACAGAAAATATCACAGATCGGTTTATCCTCCTTTGCTTGTAGATTCCCTTGAAGTAGATCGGGATCTCGGTTGATCTTGAACTTGATCCACATTCTTGGTAGCTCTATGTTCGCCTCTCGGCTATCCCCTTGTCTTCTTAGCAAGATTACTTTTTTCATTATGCTGAGAAGACGAAAACTGACTGCTTTCAGGGAAATTTTCCTCCTCAGTGGGTGTTCTCTGATGGTCTTTCCTCTTATTTGTCGCCTTATTAATATCAACTCTGAGTCCTCAGTTTGTAGCTGTATATTCTTTGCTGTCTTTTTGAATAGCAAACACAGATCTTAACGTATCTACCAAACTAGGTAAGAGTTCTTTCGTCAATTCTTTTACTTTTATTATATTCTGATTTACAGCGGATACAGTCTGACTATAGTACACATTATCAACTGCAGTTGGCCTGACCACAAACTTCTTCGCTTCCACATATTATAAGTTTTCTCTCGCTTTAATTTCCTGAATAGCCATTTCTTGTTTATATAGAGGGCAGTCTTTATATCAAGCGTTGTGCTTTCCATTGCAGTTCACACATGTGATTGGTTGGTCGCAAACTTTGCCTTCATGCATCTCTTTCCCGCATACACATACCTGTGTATTTGAACATCTGGCGGCTGTATGTCCGAATCGTTGACATCTGAAGCATCTCATTGGGGCTGGTACATACAGGCGTACTGCTATACGATAGAATCCAGCTTTAACCTTTTCAGGTATTTTAAGTTTATTAAAAGTTAAAATATGGGAAGCAGTGTCTACCAAATTTCCATTGATCCTGGTCTTAATACGTCTAACATCTATGACTCCTTCAGCCGCCATCTCTTCCTTTATCTTTTAGAGGGTGCAATTCAGAAGATCACGACTCGAGATTGGTTTAACGTGGTATGGGCAATTACGTTTCCATTAAATTGACCTAGTATCTTTGTTCTTTTTAACAGCTGCGATTGTTTGCTAGAATTTGTTTCAGTAAGCGGTCCTCTAATCTTTTTTATTTGTTTCAGTTCACCAACAATACCATATAAGGTCTTCGCAATTAGAAATGGAGACACTTTACTAAAGCCTGTTCCATCTACAAGGTTGATGATCAAGAACCGAGGCATGGACCCCTTCTCTCGATTGAATCCGTTTGTGGAAGTGTTCCACTTTCACCACCCTCATTTATGGATAAGGGCGTTCCAATAGGATTTATAGCAATTGACATATAGTTCCCACGAGTACTGGTGAAATAAAAGTCGACCACGGCAGAGCACCATACCGCAGCAAGGCTAAATACTACTAGGGGTCGCCTGGTACCTGGTAGACTCCGTTAGAGACCACGTTACGTGTGGTCACTTATCCCTCAGCACGGTACGTTTGACACTTTGGATTACGCCTTTTTTAGGAGTAAGGTCTCCATTACACGAAACAAAAGACAGAGGGCTAGAACCACCAAAGAAGACAATACAAACGACCTGGGATATCTTAGCTTCGCCACTTCTGTAGACAGTGGCTACTGACCCCCCCCCCCTACCACCACGATAAGGTGTATCCCTTGGGGGGTATTATTTTTTTTTGTAAGTGCTTCGACAACTATGTCATTTGCACGCTTAACAGTGTATAGCGAATACATACGTAAATTTTAACTTTAGTGTGCTGATCAGTTCAAATTTTTCTTAGTAAACTGGTTTCATTTAAGAACTTGATTAACTTGTGGATGCTCTGTATGTCATTATTTAAACATTGTTCTATAGTGTTACCTAATTTATTTTGAATTATCTACCTTGTGTAAAGTTTACATTTTATTAATATATGGGACACAGTAAGCAATTCATCACATTCAGTGCAGAATGGGTTCTCTTCTCTTAAAAGCAAGTATGTTGAGGTAAGAATAATATTCCCTCTACGTAATCGTGTGATTGCTACTTGTTCTCTTCGAGTGACTGTTTCTGAAAATATATAGGGTCTGTTTTAAGTTTTGAAAAAGCTGAGTTGTTTACCCAATTGTCAAACGCGTAATTTACAATTTTCTTTTTTATTGTCAATTTTACATCTTCAGGGCGAACTTGAAAAATGTCGATTTCTTTACTGCGTGCGGCCTCACGTGCCGCAACATCTACATCTTCGTTTCCTAATATTCTTCAGTGAGAGGGACACCAAGCAAAACATATCTTTTTATCTGACTTTGTCCACCCTGCAATACTAACCAGTATTTTTTTTAATTAGAGTGTGTGTTGAGTAAGTATTTTCTAGCGCTCGTAACGAACTTGGAGAGCCGCTACAGATTAAAAACTTACTTTCTCTACATAAGTCACAATAATACAGAGCTTGTAGTATTGCATACAATTCAGCGGTAAAGACGCTCGAATAGTTAGACATGGACGAGCTATACGTCTTTCTCTTTACATAAATAGCACTTCCCACTCCTGTTTGGCAGTTAGAGCCATCGGTGAATATTGCAGTGTAACCATCGTGTTCAGCTAGCATTTTGGCAAATGATTTTTTGGTTATTTCTATAACAGTTCTAGTTTCATCGCGAACACAATTATCTAAGTGGATGCTAGGATTACTAATTAGCCATGGCGGTATTTCGCATATATCATGGGAATGTACTTGAAATGGATAGGCCATAAGCAATGTCTTTGCTTATGTCGATAGCTCATATGTCCACTGGGCGCATGGCAGACCTTCTGTTAGTAAATTGGTCAATGTCATGGCAATTAATAAAGGAATTATAGTTAGGATGATTTGGTTGCCCGCTTGTTCTAAGAACATGATTAAGGAGAGCAGCACTAAGAATGTATTGGAAGGGCGTAGTATTAGATTCGAAACACATGTCGTCTATTTTTGATGTTCGAAAAACCCCGTTACATAACCTTAGTCCTGCACAGTGAATCTTGTTCAGCTTTAGAATGTGTGACTTTCTGACACTCGACCAAACAACTCCGCCGTAGCTGAGCTTTAACAGGATTAAGGACTGATATATCCTAAGAAGGGCTTCTATCTTAGCACTCCACGATATATGAGCTAGGTATTTAAGGATGTTAATGGTCATCTTTATTCTTGTGGTCAAGTGTTCTATGTGTTTTTTTCAATACAGTGTTTTATCATACAGGACTCCTAAAAAACGTACTTTATTTCTAACTTCTAGAGTGTAATCCTCAATTTTAAATCTAGGATGGTAGTGTTGGGATTTTGGACGGTAGGAATGGACTACATGCGATTTCGTTGAAGATAACGTAAGACCCATTTCATTAGCGGTTCTCACTAGTCGATTAATTTCGCATTGCAAAGGGTGAAGTAGGTCCTCTGTTATAGGGCCTACTTATATATGACTAAGTCATCAACGTATAAAGTTTTACCGATATATTAGGACAGGCGTTCTACCAACTTTTTCATTACGATTGTAAATAAAGTGACACTGAGTGTTGAGCCTTGTAGAATTCCATTAGAATCTCTGACTCGAGTTGCACTAAATAGTCAGTTGTAGATCTAGAACGCCTGGCACCCATTTGATGCTTCGATAGTAGGCCGTTGCGTTCTAAAATCCAAATCAAGCGTGCATCAACCATCTTTTCCAGTAGTTTGCAGAGACACGACGTCAGAGAAATAGGTCTATAATTATCCACAAGAAAGGGGTCTCTATTTAACTTCAAACACTGAATAATAATGGACTTTTTCCACATTTCGGGAAATTGACCCTCTTTCCATGCTTTATTAAAGATCGCTAATATGTGAAGTTTTCCTTCAATCGGCAATTGTTTAATAGATTCGTAATGAATAGAGTCAGGACCAGGAGCAAATGGTCTAGTTCTTGATACTGCATTTTCTAACTCTGAAACTGTAAAGGGTTGATTATAAGGGAGTTCTTCCAATAAATCTTCAACGCTTGGGTCACTTTTGAAGTGAGAGACATCATCAGAATCAGAGAAATTAGATTTAAAATGGCTGGCGAAATTCTCTGCAATATCCTGTGGGTTATTTAAAACCTGCCCATTGGAAATTATATTATTGATTGAGAAAGCCTGAGTGATCGAATTCATTGACCGTATTTTACGCCACACTTCACAATTGAGGGTTTCATTGGTTATGCTTGTCACATAAGATTGCCAAGACTGTTGTTTTGCAAGTTTTATGATTCTCCTTGCTTTGGCTCTTAATTATTTAAACATAATTGCGTTATTTATGGAGGGCTCGGATTTAAAAATTCGTAAAGCATTCTTTCGGTCACGAATAGCACGCTTTATTTCATTGTTCCAACATGGTACACACTTTTTTCGTGGTTTGCTACTTGATCTAGGAACACTTACTTCACATGCGTGTAAAGTTTTTGAGGTAACGTCATTAACTGATGTGATAACGTCATCTATATTTGGATTGAAGTGTAATAAATTGTCCCTAAATATGCTCGTCAGCTTTTTTAATCAACCATCTTTTAGATAATGTGGTTAATGGACGAGGTGTTCGAAATGTAATTTGTATAGGAGCGTGATCCGAAAATATTTCATGTTGCTATACTTTCCAGGCTATTTTTGGTGCCAAGGCAGGAGAACAGAGGGATGAATCTATTGCCGAAAAATTGTTGTTTCATGCACTAAGAAAGGTGCCTTCCTCTGTGTTTAGTAGGATCAGATTAACCTCATCTATAATTTCTTCCAGTGCTCGCCCTTGTGTATCTAAATGTGAAGAGCCCCATATCCGGTTATGTGCATTGAAGTCACCTAGAAGTATAAATGTACTGGGTAATTGTTTGACAAGTTCAATGATTTCCTGTCTAGTCCATAAATGATCTGGAAGGTATATACTACAAATTGTGAACTGGAACGGACACTTAACAGTGATTGCGATTGCTTGTAAGGTGGTCGATAAAGCTATTGGAGTGTGGTATATCTCGTTCCTTATACAGATTGCAGTTCCACCATGAGCCCTTAATCCTGGAGCCAAATCTTTTCTGTGGGTCTTGTATTCTCTTAACACAAAATTTTCATTGGGCTTGAATCTCGTTTCCTGCAGGCAAATGGAGAAAGGGTTCTCCTTGCATATTAGTAAATTTAACTCAGCTAAGTGACTTTCACATCCATTAATGTTTAATTGAATTAATTTATCCATAATGGAATTAATTTATAGTGAATAAATAAATGTAGCTATATGTGTAAAGAGACAAAGACAACGATAATTTATAACAAATCAATAAATAAATAAATAAATAAATAAATATAGCTCTATGTGTAAAGATACAAGGACAATTAGATAAAAATTGACAAGACAAAACAGATACTAAAACAATAAAACGGTAAGATAAAATATCACAGATCAATATATCACATAAATATCACAGGTTCTATATCACTTTTTAGGATCCACCAGCGTAACTGAAGACCCTCCAATCTTTTTATTGTCAGCGCTAATATTTTTCTTTCGTGGAACGCCCTTGGGCCATCCCACCATTTTCTTTTTCTGTCGATATCTGTAGTGGAGCAGGATACTTCATGTATGTATTCCTTCAGAGTAGATTTCAAATTGTTTATCTGAGTTTGTATAGTACTTTATAACACCGGCAGTATGACCTTCGCTACTTCGCTAACTACTTCCTTGTTATTGTCTTTAGATGCGTAATTTGGGCAAAACAAGTAGATGGTGTAACCACAGATGATTGCACTATAGGTTTGGCCTCAATGAAGCTTACGTTATGTATTACTCTGATTTCTTGTACTTTCTTTTCAGATTTATAAACAGAGCATTCCTTAGACCTAGAGGAATGCTTTTCCTCACAATTGGTGCATATAGGCTCCTCTATACAAGCAGTGCCTTCATGTACTGAATATCCACATACAGATATAGGATTATTTTTACAATTTGACGAGGTATGGCCAAACTGTTGACATCTGAAGCAACGCATGGGCTCGGGGACGAAAGAGCGCACCTTTAAACTGTACATCGCAGGTTTGATGACTTTTGGGAGTTCAAGCCTTTCAAATGTTAATGCTAACATTGCGGTATGTACTAATGTTCCGTTCTTTCTACTTTGTAATCTTTTGACCTCAACTACACCTTCTGACTTTAAGCCTTCCTAGATTTCTTCAAGAGATGCATTTAATAGATCCCGACAAAAAATTATTCCTTTCCGACGATTTAAAAACTTATGAGGGGTAACCTCAACATCTAACTCAGCAATCCTTTTCATTTTTAATGTCTCCGTTTGATTTTTTGAAACGGTTTCCACCAATAGACCATCCTTCACCTTGTTAACCTTTTTGGTTTCACCAGCTATACTATATATACTCTTGATAATTAAAAAAGGGCTCTACCGAAATTACCTTCAGGTAACAATTTAATGGACAGGAACCGAGGGTAACTCGTCTCGCTGACCAATTTTAGATTTTTCCCTAGAGCAGGAAAATTGTCTCTGTTTAAAGAGAGAGGCGACTCTTGGGAATTTGATTTAGAATTCATAATGTTCCCATGAAAACAGGAAGAAAAACAAGGTCAACCACAGCAGAGCTCGTATACCATGGTAAAGCTAAGTACTGTGGAGGGCACCAGGCCTCACAGGCGTTTCAAAGCTAGCAACCAGGCTTCCCCCTGACCACGCTCAGGCTTTCCCTCGCGCAATCCCTTCGGCACCTAAAACTGCCAAACGACCTTGGGATTGGGTTTTTTTTATAGAGGTTACCTTCCTCGCACTCCATGCAATTAACCCAAGACCACCGATCGATACCTGTACGACGTTCCCTAGCCACGCCCTGCTAGAGTCTCTGAAGTACAGTTTGCGGTTGCGGTATTAGGAGATGGCTAGCGCTCAGCTGTCCCCAGCAAGGATATCCCGGGTTTACCACACGCGTATATGCTTTTGACGGTGTATGTCCCTGGGAAGAGTAGAAAGAAAAAGGAAGAGGTCTCTCAGATTTCGCTGGGAGCCTGAAGAGAATAAGAGTTAGAGCGAGGGTGCTCCGACAGAAAATAGTTAAAGTAAGGGAAGCCACTCAAGACTAGCATAAGCAAAGTGAACTTCCAGCTAAGATAAAGCAGGGTTGCCGTCCCTGTCCTCGTTAGATACGAGCCCGTCCCCGTGGACTGGTCCGCGACACCGTATTTTATAGTTGCGGTTTAATGCCACGAGCTCATATTTGGCCTTGCATCACTTACGATCATTTGCAAGGTCATTCCCCTATCCGCCACCTGGAGACGCGTCTAGTAGGTAGTCCAATCCCTAGAATTATTATTATCATTATTATTATTACTATTATTATTATTATTATTATTATTATTTTTCTCCTCATTGCTCATTGTCACATTTCTATCTTATATCTGGTTGTAAATATTTCCCCTAATTCCCCAATCGTGTATCTTTTGTAGCACAGAGTACCTCCAATCAGTATTATATGCCTTCTGGACATCAAAAAATACAGCAGTGAGATGCTCCCTATTAATAAAACTTTCGTGTATTTTTGTAGCAAGGTTAACTAAATTATCATGTTGAGTAATGTTTATGGAATCGTGCTTGAAAATGGTTTATCCACTTATTGCCCTCTAGCAAGTTGACTAGCCCTTTATTAACTATCCTCTCTAGTAATTTTCCTACGTAGCTTGTTAATGATGTTGGTGGTTGGTTCTATGGTTTTAAATAGTGTTTATTTTCCTTTGAAAGTGGAACAATTATTGCGGTTTTCCACATTTGTGGATAGTAACCCTCTTTCCATATTTTATTAAAAATAAATAATACGTCATGTAGACCTGTGGGGGGGTAAGTTTTTTATCATTGCACTATGAAGATCATCTATGCATGTTGTCGTGTTTTTAAGTTTCCTTAGTTCTTTTATTATTTCCGTTATTGTTATTGTCCTATTATACGCTTGCTCACTTTCTTCGGAAAAGTTAAGTGAAACTTCACGTCTTTCCTTGTTTGCAATAAAATCGTGCTGATAATTATCTGTGCTGCTTACTTGTTGGTAATGTTGGGCGAATATTTCAGCAACCTCTAAGGGTTCAGTCACTATTTCCTGTCCTTTTCGTGTTTTTGGGAAGTACTGTAATATATTTTCCTGAAATTGTTTTTATTCTTTCCAAACTATTGAATGTGGTGTGTTTATAGTATTCACAAAGGTTTCCCATGTCCTTTTCTTTGCCTCTTTAATTTTCCTTCGCGCAATAGCGGGTAACTTTTTGAATTCTACCAAATTATCTGTCGTTGGGTTTACCGTAAATGATTTTAAAGCTTTTTTTCTATCGTTAATGGCTTTCTCAACATTTGGATTCCACCAAGGTACTGTGGATTTGTGTATTTTATTACTCGCTTTCGGAATCGTTTCTGGCGCAGCGTTTAGAATTGAATTGCTAAATTCTTGAACCATTGGCGCCACTCCTAACTCTCGATTAATTGGCACAATTTTTTGATTTATATGTTTTCCAATCTGCTCGATCTATGTACCGTTTGTTAAAGCGTAACGGGAACGTTTTTTTATTTTATTGACTGTATGAGTATGGGATAATGATCGCTTCCATGAAGCTCCGTGATAGAATTCCACGTATAATTTATAGCTATTTTTGAAGTGCATATGGATAAATCAATAGAAGTGAGTTCATTGCTTCTTGGTCGAGAAACTACTCTACCATTTTCTCCTTTAGCGTTGCGTTTTGTTGAGCCCCACAACCGTTAAAGTCCCCTAACAATAAAAATGGTACTCGTAGTTGTACAATAAGGTCATCAAGATCTTGTCACGACCAGTTACTATCAGGTAGGTAGACGTTAAATATAGTGACTTTAATAGGCTCTTTTGGCGTGTGCTACACCATGACGGCAAAAAATATACTGCTGCAACTCAAATACTTCACTTACTTTGAAACGCGTTTCCTGTAAACCTACTGTTATTGCAGCAAATTCTGTTAGCATTAACTTATCCATGGATGTATTTAGTTTTCAGATAATATAACACAATAAAATAAATAAATAGAATAATGAAAGATTTAAAAAACATTATTATTATTATTTTATTTTATTTCATTTTATTTCGTTTTATTTGGTTTTATTTCGTTTTATTTCATTTTATTTCATTTTATTTCACTTATTTCATTTTATTTTATTTTATTTTATTTCATTTTATTTTATTTTATTTTATTTTATTTTATTTTATTTTATTTTATTTTATTTTATTTTTCTTTTCTTTCTTCTTTTCATTTTCATTTCATTTCTTATTTCATTTCATTTCATTTTCTTCATTTCATTTCATTTTTTCATTTCATTTCATTTCTTTCTTTCATTTCATTTCATTTTTCATTTCTTCATTTCATTTTTCATTCATTTTTCATTCATTTCATTTCATTTCATTTCATTCTTTCATTTCATTTCATTTTCATTTCATTTCTTCATTTCATTTCATTCTTCTTTCATTTCATTTCATTTCATTTCATTTCATTTCATTTCATTTCATTTCATTTTCATTTCATTTCATTTCATTTCATTTCATTTTCATTTCATTTCATTTTATTTCATTTCATTTCATTTTATTTCATTTATTTCGTTTTTCATTTCATTCTCTTTCATCATTAGACGTTTCATATTCATTCGTTTCATACTTTATAGCCGTTCATCATTGAATCTGCAGGCTACATCTTGCGATTAAATTTCTTGTAGTACCTTTATACTTGTCAAATATCTTAGTAGTTGTACAAACTGTTTCTATCTGAAACACAAGTCTCCTCGGAAAGCTCCGAGTCACCCGACTTGCAATTTCCTCAATACCATCTTCACTCTAACTTTCGATATAAAGGAGGCGTATGTGCCTACATCAAGGACAGAATTGCTTGCAAGAGGGTTTCTTCCTTAGAAAATAAAAATTTTGACGTGATTTGGTTTAAACATTCTGGTCCTAATTTTGTGAAATTCTACTGTTGCATTTATAGGTCTCCTAATTACAGCAACTTTCAAGACTTCTTCGATTACCTTAGTACGAAAGTTGACTATCTCCTGTCTCAGTTTCCATCTTGCGATATCTCATTTGTAGGCGATTTCAATGTTCATAACTCTAATTGGCTTCAATTTTCATCTACTACAAATCCCGCTGGTCATAGTGCAGAAACATTTGCTATTTCATGTGATCTCACACAAATGATTTCTGAACCCACAAGAATCCCTGATAACCCTAACCATACTCCTCATCTTCTAGATCTCTTTCTTACATCAAACCCTCTTGTTTATAAAACTTCCGTTCTTTCGCCTTTAGGTCTTTCCGACCATTGTCTCATAAAAATCATTTCTACTGTACCTAATTCCACTGTTGTTCGCAAAACCGATAGAACCTTGTGGTGTTTTAAGTCAGCTCGATGGAGTGATTTACGGGATTTCTTTGCAATCTTTCCATGGCGTGAATATTGTTTTAAGTCGTCCTCTTCTTCGGACATCGCTCTTTCAGTATCTGAAGTCATCCTCATGGGAATGGAGTAGTACATTCCGAAAAAACAGTACCGTGTAGGTCATTCACGTTCCCAACCCTGGTTCAAAAAGGCTTGTTCTGATGCAATATCTTTAAAAAATAAATGTTACATTAAATGGAAATCTAATAAATCGGTTGACAGTCATGTAGAATACGTTGGTGCTAGAAATATCTGCAAAAGTGTCATCACTAAAACTAAAAAGTTGTTCGAACAACGAAAATGCAATGAACTAGCTACATCTCCTTTAGGCAGTAGTAAATTTTGGTCTTTAGCAAAAGCCATTAGTAAAAACTTTCGAACATCTTCATTTCCCCCCCTGACATCTATTGACGGATCGGTAGTTGCTGATTCTGTAGACAAAGCCAACGTTTTTGTGGATTTGTTTGCATCAAACCCGTGTCTCAATGATTCTGGAAAAGATGTGCCCCTAGTCATACTTCTTCATACGTTATGAAACCAATTCATTTTCGGTACAAGCTCTTGGAATCGATCATCAGTAGGCTTGATCTCAATAAGGCGACTGGCCCAGACGGTATCCCAGCTATTGTCTTAAAGAAATGTTCCCCCGAACTAGTACCAGTCCTAAGCTCTATACGATCTCTATATCTTCTGGGGAATTCCCTTCATCATGGAAGTTAGCAAATGTTCAACCTATTCCCAAAAAAGGTGATAAGACCGATCCCTCAAATTACAGACCAATTGCCATCACTTCCATTTTGTCTAAAATCATGGAAACTAACAAACTCCTTAGTGACCATCAATATGGGTTTAGGCAAAGTCGTTCAACAGGCGATCTTCTTTCATATGTGACCCATGTTTGGAACAATACAGTAGAGCAGTCCGGTGAAACAGTTGTAGTCGCTTTAGATATCTCAAAGGCATTTGACCAAGTTTGGCATAAGTGTTTACTTGCCAAACTCACCTCGTTTGGGTTAAATGATGCGCTTATCAACTGGGTTTCTAGTTTCCTTGATGAAAGACGAATACGTGTCGTAGTTGATGGCTTTTTTTCAAAAGAAGTTAGCATTAACGCGGGCGTACCACAGGGATCCGTTATAGCGCCTACACTTTTTCTGCTGTACATAAACGACCTTATTTCTTCAACAACTAACCCCATCCATTGCTTTGCTGACGAAAGCACTCTTCACTGTAGTTCATCTCAGTCTACTCATAGTGATAATCCACCTTCTATGTCAAATCAAGAAATTAAAGCTGAAATGGCAAATTCAATCAACAAAGACATTCAACGTATTCTCGAATGGGAAGCAATAATCTAGTTAAATTTAATGCTAACAAAACTCAGTGTTGCCTTATGTCCGCCAAAAAGATCGATCATTTCCTGTTGTAAGTATGAATGGCTCAGTTCTTAAGTTTTTAGACTCTATTACTCTGTTGGGTATGACTGTATCTTCAAATCTCTCATGGGTTGACCATCTTCTGTCAGCTACCAAAACAGCTGCTCGTAAAATAGGCTTTTTGTACAGATCTAAGCAGTACTTTACCTCTCGACAACTCCTTTTGCTGTATAAGGCCCAAATTCGGCCTCATCTGGAATATAATTCTCACCTTTGGGTTAGTGCTCCCCAATACGCTCTCGATATCGTTGATCGTATTCAAAAGAGAGCGATTAGGCTTATAAATGACCCGCCTTTAACTTCTCACATACAGTTCCTTGAGCATAGAAGGATGGTTTCAGTTCTTTCTTTGTATTATCGTTATTACAACGGCTATTGTGCTGGTGAATTACATTCTTTGATACCATCTCCGGCTATCTTTGCGAGAAACACTCGGTTCGCTCAATCACATCATCAGTATGCAGTACAAATCTCCACTTGTTGTACCAAACGGGCGCAATCCACATTTTTCTACACGGCTTTTAAACTCTGGAATGATCTGCCTAGTTCCTGTTTTCCTCTCACTTATGATATGAGAAAATTTAAGGTAGCTGTTCATAGGCATCTATTGGCAATTCATTATCCCTCTATCCATCCTCCTAAGTGTTCCTGAGTGCTTTAGCACGATAGGC
Organism: Vesta saturnalis; assembly: GCA_036346205.1. Classification (NCBI taxonomy): domain Eukaryota; kingdom Metazoa; phylum Arthropoda; class Insecta; order Coleoptera; family Lampyridae; genus Vesta; species Vesta saturnalis. The sequence continues at coordinate 2,493,765 of JARFJB010002010.1, forward strand.
CTTATTTAGCCTGTTCAGGTCCACAATCATAAAAAAAAAACTTTCTTTCTTCTAGCATCGTGTTTAATTCTCCCTTTACTTGGAGTTCATTTCCATATAGTTTAAGTACATGGCACTCTTATATTATATGTTTTATTGCTAATTCTTTTGTTATACATTCTGGGCACTTAAAGGAGCTTTTGTCTATTAAAAGGTGTGCATGAGTTAGCTTTGTGTTACCAATGCCTAGCCTTGTCCATACTACTTCTTTTTTCTTTTCCGCCTAGTTATTTTTGGAATGTACTCGACATTTCTAACAATATTCTTCAATTGTGTATTACTGATTTCCGACATTGCTTGCCACTTTTGTTTGATTCTTTTTTGAATATGCTTTATCAGGTCATGGATTGGGTAATAATTTAAATCACTTTCGTATTCATTTCTTGCAGACGTGAGTTGGGTCATTTCTGGTGTGTTTAATTTTAGTGGTGTGTTGAGAATGTTTATTTGTGTTCCGTTTTGTTGCTACCCGTGTTAATCGTTGTTGTAGGGTTTTAACGAGGCCATTCTGTGCCGCTTTAGAGGTGCAGCACACTACTTTGTTCGTGGACGATATTTGTAGGCTTCTAATCCCTTCAAAAAACTCGTTAAGCTTGCTGTAAACATCGAGCATTCTTTTGGTAGCTCCCACGTTATGTTTTGATCATCTATTAGTATATTATATCCGACGAGGTTTGGCAGAGCGTATCCCGTCGTGTATATAAAAGTGTCTACATCGTCTACAATATATTTGATATGATCTACTTGGGGAACATGCTTCCCCTTTGTACACCCCTTCTCAATTATAGTCAACCAATACTCTTCAAGTATGAATTTGATGCTGGTTTGAAAAGCAGCGACTTAAAAAAGGGATATGGCGACCATACAGTAGTAGAAAACAGTGTCTACCAAAATTATACAACACGCCATTGGCAATATAAGCCAAAAAATTGAAAGGATTATTGTGGCTATGCAATACTGGCAAAATACCAACTATGTATCATTCCTTTCATAAAAGTTTAATTTCAAAGACAGAAGAGGCTGACCGTGAAGAAGCTGAAGCTGATTATAAAGACTCATATTAAAAGGTTTTCATTACTTTGTGACGTGCAAAAATCGATATAAGATCGATTGTATCATTTTATCTGGTTAATTCTGTCGTTAATTACCATTTACAAAAAAAAAATAATTTCAATTAATACCTATAGCGCCATCTCTGAGATGTACGTAGTTCTAGTGATTGGTATACTTCACTCTGAAAAGGATATGTTATTTTGCTGTTTCAAAATATAGATGGGGCTATTTCTTAATAAATACACTGTATAAAAAACGGTTTATTCTGTTAACAATACATAAAATTCTATTGTGGTAACAATGATAATGTTTATCAAGTTGTAAAATTGTTCCTTGAGGCGTTGGCTTTCTTCTCAAAACCGCCATTGCTGTGGAATGTTTGAAATTTCTAGATTTCGTAGATGTTAAGCATCAATTTTTTGGAAAATTTTCACAATATAGTTTTGCTTTGTTGTATAGAAGTGGTATAATCGCTATTAAAGGCGGGTGTAACAAAAATAATTCACTTCATCCACACATTTTCGGTAAGCCGTATCAGATCTCGTTAACCTCATTATAATTAGAACTTCTCTCTCAGGTTTCAAACACGAAAGAATTTCATATTACTTCTTCAAAGAAATAAATGTAACCAGTTGGTTGAGACATTTACACTAATGGTTGAATTCGACCTTAGAGGTAACATAGTCTCACTGAATAAACACCGTTCTAATCCTTTACATTCGTTTTAGCACTTAAGTTTCCATATGTGTTTACCGTTACGATTACATCAAAGTTTATGTTTACATTTGGTTTTGTCTTTATTGATGTAACAAGATTATCCGTTCTGTATCTCTTCGGCTTATTGTTTGTATTGTGCTGCCGGTAAACTGCGAGCAGCTGTGTGTCACGTACTTGGGATCGCGTGATCGTTGACCTATACTGGAGCTGGTGGAATCCTGACTACCTTGAATAACGCAAGTACTTGCAAAGATAGGTCAGCTCTTTCCTTTTATCGCATGTATAAGTTGGCTTCAGCCGATTACGATCACCTACAACGAAAGTAACTACATTTACCTTAATTCTGTTAGCAAGTATTTGGCAAACATTTTTACCTCCGAATACAACTCGTACCTAAATTACCTTCACCAGATCACGATAGCCTACAACGAAATTAAATACATTTACCTTAATTCTGTTAGCAAGTATTTGACAAACATTTTTACCTCCGAATACAACTCGTACCTAAATTGCCTTCAGCAGGTTACGATCGCCTACAACGAAATTAAATGCATTTATATTAATTCTGTCAGCGAGTATTTGCTACACATGTTACCTGTAGTGTAAGTTCGGTGTCAGCTTAATACCCGACTTTAGCTAATTTTAACACAATTTCTCTCATATAGAACTGCTATATGTTAGTTAAAACATTCTTTTATATGTTACGCACAATCAACAATCAAAATTTTGAATAATATTTGTTAAAATTGATTTTATGTGCAGCCTCCATTTTGGGCATAATTGATTTTGTACTACTGTTTATGTGATCGTATGCAGATGTAACTTTTTGTCTATCATGGTATTGAAACATGACAGTTGTTGGCGCAAGATTTCGTGCTTGTTTAAATGCTACTCGGTAGTTCAAATATATAATATACTCTATCGTTTTGTGGATAAGGTTGTTCGGGCCAATTTCTTTTTCTAATTTAAATTGCTTAATTACTAATATTTTTTTATTCGAGATAAATTGAGTGGACTGAACAAGCTTTTATGTAATTTAAGCAAAAGGGGTTTGTATTCAGTTTTGTTAAATGAAAGGCAAGCTGAATTATTTAATTTTTCTTTTTCGTAAGTAACTAATTTAATAGGTGTATTAAATTAGCCTTTTCAGGCTAAGGTACACGAGATCTTGCGTCGGCCGGAAGGGGTATTGTTGTTTTTGGTATTATAATTATAAATTACTGTGGGCGTAAGTACAAGCTCACGACTTGCCCTCGTTAATCTCATTTTAACTTATATTTTTTTGGTTTTGGGGATAACATACGTACTGTGTATAATTTATTTTATTTATTATTCATATATTTATATAGCTATACCATAACGTTTGGCTTATTGCTTCCTTTGTTGGGAAGTTAAAGAAAGAAATAAATTTACGTTTGCTGAGGGAATTGTTACTTCATCACTATTCCTATTATTCCCTGTTTCAAGCTTTACAGGCTCTCTCCGTCTTTCAACGAATAAGAACCTACTTTCTTTTCCATCTTTCTCTAAAGCTTGTGGCGCCTATTTCGATTCTTTCCTAACTAACCAGATTCTAACTTAAACTATTTTATCGATACCTCCAAAACACCCATGCAATCCGACTGCTCTGCGGTCTTCGGGCCGTTTGATTCAGTTTTAGCCGAGCTCACTCATTTCTCCCCTTTTATGCAGTGTGGTGGTTAGACACTTTAATTACTTCATTTTAATAAAGCTCATTCATTAAATAATAGTAGTTGCGTATCTACGTAGTAACTGAAAGATTCTCCCTCGAATACTATAGTATCTCAAAATAAGTCAAAATGCTTGTCATATTTTTGAAATTAGACTGTTATGTACAATACTTAGAAACACTGAACATATTTTATTTAAAATACTATGATTTATGATACAGTTGTAAATGCTCACTTACGATTATCTCAGAAGTGTAAATATTAAGTTACTACAGTCTTCGTTGGATGGGTCGAATGTCACATTAAATGTTCGATATGTCTTCCATTCTCCTCGAGATAAAAATTTAAATATTCAATTAGGAAAATATTAACGTAGTTGGCAAGAACTATAAAAGTAGCAGGAAGGGTAGACGTCACGAATGTTTTGACAAATAAACATTCTTGTTTCAATAATGTCTGAGTTTTGTAATATTTAGTTTGTATTTATTTTGGTTAATTAAAGAAAAGCGGAAAATGCCGAGGCATATTAATTATTGTAATGCAGATATGGGAGATATGGTTCCTGTTTACTGTGAGCAAAATAATAATGGGAACGCTTCGAAACGAGACTATTTGAAAAGATACCCAAACAGGCAGCAAGCTAATCATCAAACATTCAACAATTTATTTAGGAATTAGGCGAAAGTGGTTCATTCCGTCCTAAAAGTGATAACTTAGGCCGACCGAAAATAATTACGCCTAATGAAAAAGACAAAATAATGGTTCGCGTTGAAGATGATCCTCGTTTAGTACACGGGCGTTTATCTGCTGCTTTAGAAATCAGAAACACTTCAATTTGAAAAAGACTGCAGCTCGAGAAGTATCACCCATAATATTTTACTCCGTTGCAAAAATTATTGCCAGCAGATCTACATTTAAGATACCAATTTGCAAGTGATATCCGAAACATGCAAAATCTTGATCGCACCTTTGTCGATAGAATATTATTCACCGACGAAGCTACCTTCACACGCCGTGGTATTTTTAAATTAATACACAATCATGTTTGGGAAATCTAAAATCCCCATGCTAAAAGATAAAGACATTTCCAACATAAATTTGAAATAAACGTATGGTGTGGGATCATTGGTAACAAACTCTTAACACTTAACTTAACTTAACTTAACTCTTAACAAACCATACGAATTACTCCAACATTTGAATGAAGAAAATTACTTACATTTTAGGGAAAATGACTTCATTGATCTATGGGAAGAATTGCAACGCGGTATTTTTCGGGAGAAGTCAGAATATATTTAAATACCAACTATCCTGAACGCTGAATTGGTCGTGGTAGCCACTTCCCTTGGCCAGCACGTAGCCCAGAATTGAATCCTATCGATTTTGGTGTATGGAGTGCAATGAACTAACTTGATTATAAGGATCCCATAAATACCCGCGACCAACTTTGGGAACAAATAAGCAGAGCTGCGAGTTTTTTTGGCCCAATGATGTTTTTTAATAGTAGACGAACTTTGATGGAACGTATGGATAAATTCATCGAAGAGAATGGAAGACATATCGAACATTTAATGTGACACAATTAAAATTATAAAGTTTAGCGTAGTTTTTTCTTAATTTCTTTTCTAAATAAAATGTATTGCATACTGTAATAATGTGCGTCATGTTACTGTAAAAAAATATTAGCGTATACGCCGACTACATTTTTTAAATGAATATTTAAATAGGAATCATGCACTGGATACCCAAAATGCGATTACCTCGAAAACCCTTAAGTTTTGAGGTTATTAACAACTATACTCCTTTCCTGTTAAAATAACGTGGCTTTAATATTCCTCTACAAAAGTAGCGTTAACTTAAAACACCAAAAAAGGTTTAGCGCGCATTTATGCCACAAGTGTGGCCTATATGGCGCCCTCTAAAAAAACATCCAAATAAGTACAAAATTATTACTTCTCATACCAAAAAACCTCTAGTTTTAAATTTTTATGTATGAATGTTCAAAAGGTAAAAGTTATTGCAAAAAATAAATGTTAAAATTTAACCTTCAACGCCCTGTATCTTTCTTATTAGCAACATTTTATTAAAGCAGGTTGGTTTCAAATTGTAATATTTTGAAGTGAAGTATCTACTGTAATTCTATGTACAATTACTTAAGGACCACCCTTTTCGATCTCTTGTCCAAAATCTCTGTGGTCAGAAAAAATACATAAAATTCACTTAATTGCCATCGATGCGATGCGCTCAGACATTTTTCATTGAAATTGCGGGTTATTCGAAAATACACACAATTCACCTATTGGGCATCGATGTAATACATTCGGACGTTTTTCTATTAACATTAGCACATAAATAATTATTTTGACATCTCTTGGTCAAATATTACGTGGTCACGAACATGCACAACATTCACTTATTGGGTGTTGATGCAATGTGTTTGTACGTTTTTCAATCGAAATTGGTGCAAATAAAGGTTTTGGAACGCTCTTGGTCAAAAATGATGTGGTCATTCAGGATTAAAATTGCAGGTGCACAACTTTAGGACCTCAGGTATTTGTTTGCCAAGTATGAGCGCCTTTTGTTTACCCGCTTCGGAGGAGAAGAGCGAGCAACATCGATATTGGTGAATAAATATTTTCTTTGACACGCTCTTGGTCAAAAACTATGTAGTCAGTCGGGACCAAAATTGCAGGTGCACTATTTTAGGTCTTAAGGTATTTGTATCCCAGGTTTGCCTCATTTTGTTGAGCCTTTTGTGAGGAAAGAGCGAATAACATCGAAATCGGTGCACAAATATTTTCTTTGATACGCTGTTGGTCAAAAAGTATAAAGTTCAGAACTTTAGGTTCTAAGTTATTTATATGCGCATTTTGAACTCAATTTGGAGTAGAAGACGGAACAACATTGAAATTGGTTGCATAAAGGTTTTGTTTGACACATTGACAAAACTACAGGTACACCTGCGTTACGTTCTAAGATACTCGTATGGCAAGTTTGTATTCATTTGAGCCGTTTCTGAGGATGAGAGAGAACAAAATCGAAATTTGTGCATAACTTACCCTTTTTACATTTCATTCGGGACAAAAATTGGAAGTGCTTGTATGTCAAGTTTGAGCTCATTTGGTTAAGCCGTTTTGGAGGCGAAAAGTAAATACCGGGCGGTCGTATATAAACAAACAGACCAAAACCAATAAATACCTTACACGGTACTTAACAAGGGTTAGTTAATATGTGAACTCCTTTAAGGGACGGTCCGGATACCTAAAAAATTAATTAAATTATGTATTGCCTAACCATACAAATACTGAGCCAATTACTACTGAATTGGTGCATTTGTTTGAAAATAAATTTTAAAAGTAAAATAAGGTATTGTGCACATGTACCCTGGGGGTCATCGGATTTTTATCAAAAACAAAGAAATTCTTTCCTTGGCTGAATTATTCACATTGTAAGATTTTCAGCTCGATAAGTTAATTTGTTTTCGAGTTATCGTGTACACGGCTGGACGATCAGACATTCAAAAACAAAGAAGCGTAAAAAAATTTGGTGATTAATAATTTTTTTCTCAAACCAGTGGCACTACCATTAGCTTGTATTCTATATGAAAATGGTGAAATATAAGTATTGAAATTCTTCAAAGATGTTTAAATACTTTAATAGGCAAAGGCAATTTATAATGATAATATGTTTATGGTATATATAAAATAGGTGTAAAATTTAAAAAGGTATAAATCAATGTTTTAAAGCGTTCTCTATACAAATTGTTAAAATAACTAGAGATACATACCATTCATTAAAAAATAATGCCGTTGGCTCAGAAGGTAGATTAAAGCAGAGCGGTTCATGCTTTTTGATTTGCTTAATTACCACAAATTTCTGCTTGGTTATTTTCACCTAACATCAATATAGCAACTTCTAAGTAACAATAATAAAAATTATCTCGCACGCCAAGTTATTTGTTTGATTATGCTCGGAATAACTAAACCGAGGATACAATAAAAAATTCACCAAAATGTCAAAATAAAAAAATATACAAACTACGTTTATTAAGCATTTAAATTTGGTATTATATGAAATAAATCTTAAAAACAGCCTTGTCCTAATAAGTCATTGGGGTTATAAATACCTGTTACAAAATTTTGTACAACTTCTTGAGAACATCTGATTGTTATAAGGAATGTGGAAATGCAAACCAAAGATGATGTAATCTTCGTATCAATGTTGCGCAATATATCGTACTTTCAATGTTTTACGTTGTAAAGTATACCAAAGTTGATATTACTTCTTACAAATTTTTATTCCTTGAAATTTGAATAATACAAAATTTATTGCACTCTTGAAGGTTCAAATAAAAGGTGTGATCTAAATTTAGATCTGCATTAAATGCAAAATGCAATCATAAAATGAAAGTGTACGTAAAATTAAAAATTAAAAGTTAAAAGTAAAAGTAGAAGTGTAATTAAAAGTGGTAAAAGTAGGAAAAGTGTAAAAGTGCCATTAAATCAATGGCACTTTTCACAAAATTTAGGTGGAAACCAAAAATGGCTTGCTGTTCAAAACAGAATACATCAAGCAATGCTAAAAAGGACGCTATAAGTATAAGTATAAGTATAAGCCTTTAAGAAAACATGCAACTTATAAATCATTAATTATCAAAAACCCTTTTTTTTTCTTATATTTTACAACTAAATGGACGAAGAACGTAAAAGATTCGTTACAAATTAAATACTTTTAAAGTATTTAAATACCCTAAAAATATTTAAATACTCTAACTGTACATCAAAAAACAAGTTTCACAAGACAAGTCTTATGAAACACGTTTTTTATGCTATTTTTGCAATTTGCTATTTTTTAGACCGTTTTTAAACAAAAAATTTTGCTATAGTTGACTTAGGGATTTTGTGGCGGTTGATAATGTCTGAATTTAAAAGTGAATTAGTCGCCTTTTGTTTTATCCAAATTCTGTCACAAAACACGAAAATTGAAGATAATCAAGATAATCTTGCATGTACACCACCTGAAATGCGTAAAATTGACAAAAATACGGTCACGAATTTGCTCACATCAAAGTTTTCCACTAGACGCATCCTGTTTTTGATACATTTTGTACGAGTGACATACTTTGCCAACCTAAAAACTTTCGTAAAATGTTCCGTGAATTAATGGCTATAATGACATCATAGACTATGACGTCGCGTTTCTTAGTCTGCCTATTAAAGAATCGAAATGGAAAAATGAACTTAAGCACTTCACAGATATTTAAATACTCGAAAAGTACTTAAATACTTTAAAAATATTTAAATACTATCGAAAGGTATTTAAGTATTAAATACTTTTAAATACAAATCCTTACTTTAGATAAGTATTTAAATCTTTGGTTTGTATGGAATACGCTGTGTAATATATTTTTATGGATTTTATAATCAATATTTCCTTTTTTATCGGTCTTGTATTCTAAGTGGACTTCCGAGACTTTAAAGTGTCACGATGGAGTATTTGGACGTTGGTACATATTGGGTAAGTTAATTTTATAACTTGCTATGACAACTTTGATACTTACCCTAATGGGTTTTGTAATAGTACGCTTGTTTTCGTAGGTTAGATCTGAATAGAGGTGTTAGTTTATTTAAGAGGTGACTAGCTTGTAACTATATTTTCAGCGCGTATTTAAGTAGGTGTAAATGTATTTGATATTTTAGTGGGACAACACCGCTCTCGCAATCTACTCAAGAATTTCTAATGCTTTCAATGTACTGTGGAACAGGGATACTTTGATTTACCATATTTTACTCTACATGCGTAATTTTATACGTTACGCCATTGACGCATATATCTTTCGTACTAGATATTCCCTATTTAATTTATAATTTTCTATTTTGTAGGGATAAATGATTATTTAACTAATTGTTATATACCTAAAGCTAAAACTGATTTATTAATGAAAAAGATTATTGCACATTCTTTTTTCAATGCACTTGTCTCAGAAATAAAGCTTTTCTGCGTAACATCTGTACGTGTGGTAGTTTTCTAAATACACATCATTCTTATATTTGAAATTGCTTCAGGGCTTTTCTGGTCTTCTTCTGTACCACAAATAAGATCAAAATTATTATACAATCTGCCTATTGTTGTGTAGTCCTTTCGAAGAACATTGTTTTTTGAAATTATATTGATGCTCTCTGTCTACCCACACGATTGCTTACTCCAATTGTTAATTCCATCATCTACTGATGTACATTTAGCTGCCACTAAATTATTCACTCCCCTAAAGGTCTGTTAGCGTCAAAATCCCATATTAGCCCAGACACTATCATTTTTCTATCAGCTTTTCCAAACAGTTGGTTAACCAAATAGGACAATAATTTAACGGATTTACAAATCTATATCTTTAGGTATTGGTATTACAGGACCTATCTCTGTTTGTTTGGAAAAATCTTCTGTTCTAAAATGTTATTGTATAGATTTAGCACACTGGATTTGTTTGTTTTGTGATGCATTGTCCAGCTGTATTATTTTATTTTTTTAACGTAGCTTCTATTTCTTGTTGAGAAAGAGGTACATTGTCTGATCGTTTGATCGCTTCCTACCATTTCGGATTTTTCTTCTCTATCCTTTGAATTGACTACTGTAATTGCCACTACTACTTGTGTCCTTGGTGGCATGATACACATTCCGGTAATTGTGTGCGCTCGTAGATTGGTGCGAATTGAGCGAATCTTATTCCACATAATACATAGAGTTAGATCTGGTGTAAGAGATCCTATATATCATTCGCAACTTTGTTTAATTTTTTGGTTCTTTTTGCTATACCATGTGTCCTTTAAAATTCAATTATACTTTCACACCCCAGTACTACTTAAATATTATTCAGGATCTTTTTAATCGTTTCCTTTATTTTTTCATTCCACCATAGAACATTATTATATACGTCTACTTTATTTTTTACATAGGGACCTTCTGATGAAGCAGCTTTCAAAATCGGAATATGGAGTGCTTCTACTGCTTCGTAAATGTCGACGGTTACATGTCTATATAGCAATACATCAAATTTAATTCAGCCTGCTAGATAAAATTGCCACTTGTTGATTATTTGCATGGTTCGACTGCTGTTTCTTAATTCAATTGAAATTGGAAGAGAATCGGTTAAATCAGTTAAAAGATGTGTAAGTTAAAGTCTCTAACTATTATGTATGGAGCTCTGATTTGATTGTCAACGTACTGAAAATCCTCATCTAGCCAAGTTAAATGTAGTAAGTACACCTTTCGTATAGTTAGGCTAAAACGAAATATAACAGAAATAGCGACCACTTGAGGATGATTGTTTAATGGTACACTTTTGTGTTTTACAAAGAAGAGACAAGAGAAGATTTCTCTACGAAGTGTGTTCTCTTGTAAACAGATCTAAAAAGGAGAAATGCAAGTTGTTAATGGTTTGTTTTTATCATAATATGCTATAACACCATTACCTTTGCATCGTAATGTATTTTCTAATAGAATATTTAGAATAATGGTGTTTCGAGTTTTAGATGACACCTTATCGTGAATCTAAGAAAACCTGTTATTCAAATAAATTAAAATAAGGCTTGTAATGTAAGATTTTCGGCCTCAAAATATTACGATCTGGCGCAACTTGGTATAATAAAATATTGACAATAAAAAAGATACAGGGTGTTAAAATTCCCAAAAAAAGGTTAATTTTTGAAATATCTAGAAACGAAAAAATATATTTTTTTCATTCTTGGTATAATAAATAGAGGCATAAAGTACATTGATTTTAGCTTATTAATACGTTTTTATTATGTACAGTGGCGTAGAACGCAAGGGTTAAAGCAACCTTTTAATCCCCAATTTCTACGCCAATGGAGTCAATTGAATTTTTTTATTGAGATACGAAACCTTGATGTCTTTCAGATAAAAAAGGTACATTTTGTCTAAATCGATAACTTTGACAGTTTCTAAGATATTTGCATTTTTATGTAGTTATTGTTCTGTAGTATTTGGAAAACATCATGAAACAAGGTGAAATCAGTGTTTCGGGAAGAATACATGTAACTTCAGGAAATGATAAATCTAATCATTGTAACACAAAACTTTCATATAAACCTAAGTCCAATAGTGCTTCGTTTTCGGGATACAGGGCGTCAAAGTTAGTAACCTGCCTAAGCAGTTAGTAATAAATACCGAAAAATGCAAATATCTTAGAAACTGTTAAAGCTATCGATTTAGACAAAGTATACCTTTTTTATCCGAAAAACCTAAGTTCGACACCACTGTACATAATAAAAACGTTAAAATCAATGTACTTTATATCTCTATTTATTATACCAAGAATGAGAAAAATACCTTTTTTTGTATTGGAGATATTTAAAAAATCAACTTTTTTTGGAATCTTGACACCCTGTGTCTTTTTTATTATCAATATTTTATTAAAGCAAGTTGCGTCAGATCTTAATATTTTGAGGCCGAGAATCTTACATTTTACTTTGGACCATTACTTACGGACCACCCCATATACAAATAAACACGAACTATTTTAGATTACTTTAGTGATTTTTGAAAGTGGGCCTGTAATACAAAATTATTAATCGGGTGTCGAGATGTTATTAATAATTTCACCCTTAATATTACTTATACTCCTAATAATAAATAGAAGATTTTGTGCCTTAAGCTCAGTCAGCGATTAAATGGTCCATGTTCTTAAAATTTGATTTGCTTTAATTAGAAAATGTGTGTGTGGTTAGATATGTTCGGTTTACAAAAAAGATGTAACTTCAACCTGTAAATAAATGTTAAAATACCTCGGACGCCAACTTATTTAATGGAAAATAAGTAAACCTTAAATGTAATAAATGTAAAATTGAAAACAATAACAAGGTTTATTATAAAACCTTTAAGTCAAGTTATAAAGTAGAAAATCTTAATACAAATGTTAGTAAATCTGAAAACTTAAAAATATCTTATAAACTAATGATTAGAAATGAAATACATGTTGTACTTTAAAATTTTGGTTGTCACTGGTATACTGTTACTAATAAAATGTGCTGACGAAGCCACGCTCTCAATTTTAGTTGTGCAATTAATCTTGAAATGGAAATATAATAGAGTTTTGATATTCGTTGATCCCAAATAAGTAAATTTCTTTACAAACAGCCAAACTTGGTAGATTAAAATAGGGGTTAATGTACCATTTATTTATAATTTTCTGCATAGCAACAAACCTCTATTGCGTCATCCTCGTTAAATTGAAACGTAATAATACAATGAAATTACGTAAAAGGAAAATTTAACGTTATAAAAGTAAAATAAAAGTGAAACAAAAGTTCCGCCAAATTTACGACACTTTTTAATAAAAATATTCAAGAGCAAAAATGGAAGCTTTTTGCTTTCATTATCGTAACAACAACGAGTCCAAAATCATGTCTGCGCAGAACTCAATGTGCAAAACGAAATGCGCATACTACCCCACTTTAAAATATCTAAACGCATGCTTCAGCCACTAAGGTATGCAATACACATGACACAAAAATGAACAAAGTTGCCTAAACTATTGTAAATTTTAACACAACTAAAAAGGTTTGTTACACCCCCCCCCCCCTAAAATTTGGACTCGGAGATCACCAAAGCGGAGATTCCAAACACTAAGCTAATAAATAATTTTATCAAAATCTGATGAAATATAAAAAAATGTTAAGCAAATTAAAATTCAGGCAAAAATGTAAATAGTAATACCTAAAATCTAAATAAAATGCAAGTAAAAATAAAAAGGGTAATAACAAAATGCTAAATAAAACTAAATAGAGCAAAATCCTATTATAAGTGTACGAGGAAGTATGGAAAATGCGGTGATGTTGACCAGGAAAGATCCCTCGCAACACCATAAAAAGCGAATGGCGCGCTACCAACCGGACACGCCACTAGTCGAGAGGACCCAAAACCTTAAATAAAGTAAAGAAATACTTTAAGCTGGTGGGGAACAAAATGAAAAAAAAAGCGGTAACAAAAATTGAAGTTAAAGTAAAGAGAACAGAAACCAACCACGACCTGCAGGATCAGAAAACGGGAAACCTGGTAACAGTTTTCCTGTGTAACAATAAAAATCACGGCAAAATGCCACTCCACTCAAGAGTCAAGCTTCTGTCACACAAACCATAAAATCGCGAAAATTGAGGCCGAGAGAGAACGGTTCCATTACCCTTCTCCGGTGGTTTCAAACCAAGCCCCCTAGGTACATCAATACAAAACACCCACAGTCACGTTTAGTTGAATAAGTAAAAATCGGTAAATTAAAGTCTTCGGTGTATCAATGGATTGGATTGTGCACTCTTATGAACACATTCATAACCCCCCCAAAAATACCCAAGTGTCATAATCAGGAAGGCATAGTTAGGATGTGAACTAGTAACGAGGTTGGCATGATGTGAACCGAAGAACACAAAGCACCGTCTAGGTCTAGAACAACAGACAAATCAGGAATCATCAAAAGCTAGAATTTTGAAACAATTTTCTATAACCAAAATAAATTAATTCGAATTAAAACAGATAAGTATTTAAGCATTTCTGGTATTCTTACCAACGGTTAAGAGTTTGAAAGTTTCACGTCAAATAACGATCAGAGGTAAACTCAAAGACGTTATCTCAATTTTTACTATTGTAACAATAGCAAATTTTAAATCCAATATATGAAAATAATTTAGCTGAGAACTAACGTCCCTAAAAATCGGCAAACTAAGTTGCACAATGTGATCTAAATATCAACAATCGTGCTAAACAATTGTAGTAAAAATAAAATAAGTGGTTTGCAAGGCCACATAAAATATAAATAAAATAAAGTGCAAAATAATAAAAAATAATCAAAGTAATAAAAATGTAAGTAAGAAAACTAGAATGTAATAAACCTAAAAATATTTTTGAATAAAAATAATTTCGATTTAATGTGGTTTTAAATCTTTCACATGAAAAACACCTAAAGGTTTATCATTAATAGTGGCCAATCGGTACGTGGTTGGACCTAACACTTCAATGACTTTTGCTTCAGTAAATTTAGAAGCTAACTATTGACTATAATTTTCGTCGCATCAGATAAGGTAAAGTTCTTTTTCCAAACTAAATCGCCGACGTTTAATTTCAATGGACGCCGACGTAAGTTGTAAGATTTTAAATTTCGTTCGTAAGCTGCATGTAAATTTTGTTTAACACTCTTAAAAATTGGTGATAATTCGTGTAAATCTTGAACCAATTGTTTACGGTTGTCAATTGATAAATCATCCTCTTTAAAATCTTTTAATCGACCATAAAAATCTCCAGTAATCGGAACTGTTCGACCAAACGACAAAAAGGAAGGTGAAAATTTAGTAGATCCATGAACAGCGTTACGAATGGCATGGGCAATTTTGTGAATTTCAACATCCCATTCCGTGTGATTGTCTTTAATGTAAGATCTTACTGCAGTACCTACTACTTTATTAACTCTCTCAACAAAATTTACTTGAGGATGGTAACTCGCATTAAACCAAATAGATTAAACCTTGTAAGAATCTAATAAATTTTTAAATAATGCACTCTTAAATTGAGCGCCGTTGTCCACCATACAAATTTGTGGTACACCGTAAACTAGAAATACAAAATTTTCAATATATTGGCAAATGCCTTTAGCAGTAGCACTGCGCATTGGGTGAATCAGAATAAATTTCGTAAAACAATCGCAAACAACTAATAAAACAGTATTACCATTTTTCGATTTGAAAAAAGGACCTACTAAATCGATTGAAATGCATTGAAAAGGAAAAAAAACATTTTTCTCTTTACCCATAAAACCATAATGATTAAATTGTGAAGATTTACTTTGATTACAAATATTACAATTTCTAATGTATTTGGAAATATCCGACTTCATTTTTGGCCAATAATAAAATTCTTTAATTTTTGAAAAAGTTTTAAAAGCACCAAAATGTGATGCTGTAGGATCATCATGAAATTTTTGCAAAATATCTTTCCTTAAAGATTTAGGAACAACTAATTTCCATCCCACTAAATTGGATTCAATATTTAAATCATTTGAAATAAATTTGTAAAGTTTATCATTTTCAATTCTCCAATCGGGAAATAATTCAGAATTTTTTGAAACATTAATTAACATTTTCTTATACCACTCGTCTAAATCTACAGCTGAAAATTCTAAAGAGTTAACTTCTAGAGGTGCTCTTGAAAGTGCACCAGGAGCAACATTTAATTTACCTTTCCTATGAATGACCTCAAAATCATTTTTTTTTTTATGAGAAGGTTAAGTCGGATTGACCACATTTGTAACAAAAGGTAACACTAACATCACTGTCACAGGTGTGATAGGTATGTCCTAATTGTTTACATTTGGAACAAGTTGTTGGTTTAGCTGTACTGCTTTTAGAATTTTTAAAAGTCGAATTTGAAATTTTTGGTTTAGCACCAGTAAAATTTATTTTAGGTTTACTGTTTTGATCCGAAGTAAAAGATTTTGATTTGTGTTCAAGTTGCCTTTGAAACTCAGAATTTGAATTGTTTTTAAATTTAGAGTTTTGTAATTTAACATGTAATTTTTTACATAAATCGACAAGATGAAAAATATCGGTAACATTAACAAGAGCCAATCGCGTTGCATACCAAGGTTGTAAATGTTTCATGATAATTTTAAGCTGTTCAATGTCAGAAGGAGGAATGTCTAATTGAGAAAATAAATTAAGCATTTCAGATATAAAGAGGGTTGGACATCAAATATCTGTTTCCTGCTCTTAATTTCATTTAACAAAACTTCATCATGTCCTTCGGGTAAAAAGTGGCTTTTCAATTTAATAATAAGTTTATCCCAAGAATTCATTTGAGATCTAATGACACGAAACCACGTCAAACCCCTTCCTGAAAATAAATCAATTCCGGATAATAACATATCAGAGTTTGAAATGTTGCGAGCAAGCATTAATTCTTCACACCTTTGAATAAATGAGAAAACTTCTTTTTCAGATTTAATTTGTAAACAGGAACAGAACTTCTAGAAATATTTATATTCTTAATTAAATTTGAAAAATCTTCAGTTGGGATGTTTACTGAAGTACTAATTGGTTCATTATTTGCCATTAAAACGTTGAAATGATCAAGATACTGTAAGTCGTTACTCAAATCTAAATTTTCGTTAATCGATTCAATTAATTCAATATTGTCATTACATAATGAAAGTAACTGATCATGTAAAAACGTATGTTCATTAAACACTGTATAATTTAAACGTTTCAAGATGATTAATGAGTGAATGTAACCAAGTTTGTTAATTTTGGATCAATTCCTTCTAAATTCAATTTAAGTCGTAACAGTTTACGTTTCTCATCAACTGACATCTTTTCAGCCCCGAGAACATGACGGTATCTTAATTCTATCGACAATTCATCGCTTAATAAAACCTCCAATACATAAATCGACATGAATAATAAAATGATATACAAATATACACAAAGCACAATAAGATTATAATAATCATAAACATAAAATATATGAAATATACCTTTATATGGTAATTATTAATATTCGGAATACGTAAACGAAGATATCTAACACATATAAAAAATTGACATACACAAAGATAATTGTAAATTTAATTTCCTAACTATCGAGAAGCATCTAATTCAATAAATTGCAAATCAAGTACCACGATCGAACGCCATTGTAATAATAAAATATAATAACTGGGTGTTGCAGTTGTTGTTATTATTAATTCCACCCCTAATCTTACTTATACTCCTAATAATAAATAGATGATATTGTGCCTTCAGCTCAGTCGACAATTAATCGGGCCCATGTTCATAAAATTTGATTTGCTTTAATTAGAAAATGTGTATGTGGTTAGATGTGTTCGCTTTACAAAAAAGATTTACTTCAACCTGTAAATAAATGTTAAAATACCTCGGATGCCTACTTGTTTTATGGAAAACAAGTAAACCGTAAATGTGATATTGAAAACAATAACAAAGTTTATTATACAAATCTTTTAACTCCAAGTTATAAAGTAGAAGATCTAAATTCTAATGTTAGTAAATTAACTTAAAAGTACCTTATGAACTAATGATTAGAAATGAAATACCAGTAGTACTTTAAAATTTTGATTGTCACTGGTATACTGTTACTGATGCTGACGAAGCCACGCTTTCAATTTTGGTTGTGCAATTAACCTTGAAATGGGAATATAACATAGTTTTGATATTCGTTGATCCCAAATAAGTAAATTACTTTACAAACAGCCAAACTTGGTTGATTTTAATGGGTTAATGTACCATTTATTTATAATTCTATTGCGTCATCCTCGTTAAATTGAAACGTAATAGTACAATGAAATTACGTAAAACGAAAATTTAACGTTATAAACGTAAAAATAGAAGTAAAAACAAAAGTGAAACAAAAGTGCCTAAAAAGGATAAATGTAATAGACAAATAAAAGTAGGTTTAGTTAGCTCTTACAGTAAAATTTACGACACTTTTGATAAATATATTCAAAAGCAAAAACGGACGTTTTTGCTTTCATTATTGTATAGCAACGACTTCAAAACCATTTCTGCGCGGAACTCAATTTGCAAAACGAAATGCGCGTACTACCCCACTTTAAAATATCTAAACGCATACTTTTCAACCAATAAGGTATGCGATTCACATGACACAAAAATGAACGAAGTTGCCTAAATTATTGCATATTTTAACACAACTTAAAAATGTTTGTTACAGGCCTGCCATCAATAGTCTGTAACTTCTCAGCGGGGCCAACTGGCCCTTCACACTGGATGCCTCACATTCAACTAGCTTCATTTCATCTGAGGAGGACTTGTACTTTCTTCCGATGTATAAAAATGTATTTAATACCTCATTCACTATATCTATGTTTTACTTTGCAGATACGTTTTCTTACGCCTGTTTAGCCAAAACTGGTGACAGTTTGGTTTCTTTCTCGGCTTCGATGTAAGATAACTTTTTGTTGTTTTTGTTTACTGAATTGCTACCACAGTTGCTGCAGCCAAAGAAACCGAGGAAAATCCTCCTTTTCCTTGGTCATAAGGTTGAGTTTTGTTCGTGACCCCCTCGCGTCCGATTGAGAAATTAGCACTTTAGGTTCAGGGTTACTTACTACACATTATAATTATGCGAGCTGGGAACAACTGAAAAGTCTAATACGGTAAGGTCCCTTATCGCATCAAGGCGAAATACAGTGGAGTGGCACCTCTTCGTCTACAGGCGTTTCAACGCTATGGACGAAGCATCTAAAACTGCCAAATGTCTATGAGATTGGGATATTTTTTACGAAGTCTACCCTCCTAGTAGTTTAGATTAGTGAGAAATACTTCGGATGAATAGCCACCGTCGTTGGTAGAGCCTAAGTTATCGTGATCAATCGTAGAAGTACGAGTAACTTGATGGCTAAGCGAAGGTACCTGTAGAAAGCTCACAATGGTAACTCATTCTAAATATATATGAGACGATTCTATTGCCGCGTAATATTCCTTCGGAGAGCTAAAAGGGATTTAATTTTCTCAGCGACCTCTTCCGATGAACTCGCTTTCATTAGGTTGCATTGATTATGTGCTTGCAGTCACAAACCAACCAAGTGCTTAGAAGCATGAGAAAAACTACCGAAAATCATAACAAAGCAGAGGAAATTTCATAACAGTCAAAAGGGACATTATATTCTACAGATGCTCAAGTTTTATTGCCGTCAATATGGACAATGCATTAACCAATCGATCCACTACTACCTTTCAAGAGCCTTAACGATTAGCTGCAAAATTTCTAACGATTTATTAGGGGCAGTGCTCTAAGCGATGGTGAAGTTATATAAATTATCGTTGGAAAATATGGCATAAGTACAGTTAATTACTCAACAGAAAAAATTACATAATCGAAAGCAGGCTAGTTGTAAATGCTGAATATGGGCCTTTGATTTAGATTTGAAGCATTAATACAGTCCAAACCGTTAGGAAACATAACCAGAAGTTCAGCGAATAAGTAAGTCACGAGAGCAGACACAGACACAGACACAGACACAGACACAGACACAGACACAGACACAGACACAGACACAGACACAGACACAGACACAGACACAGACACAGACACAGACACAGACAGGCACAGACACAGACACATACACAGACATAGACACAGGCACAGACACAGTCACAGATACAGACACAGGCACAGTAACAGATAGACGCAGATACAAGCACAGGCATAGGCACCGGCACGGGCACGGGCGCGGGCACGGGCACAGGCACACGCACAGGCGCAGACACAGGCGCAGGCACAGGCTCAGGCACAGGCACAGGCACGGGCACGGGCACAGGCACAGGCGCAGGCACAGGCACCGGCATAGGCTCAGGCACATGCACAGGCACAGGCACAGGCACAGGCACAGGCACAGGTACAGGCACAGGCACAGGCACAGGCACAGGCACAGGCACAGGCATAGGCATATGCACAGGCACAGACACAGGCCCAGGCACATGCACAGGCACAGGCACAGGCACAGGCACAGGCACAGGCACAGGCACAGGCACAGGCACAGGCACAGGCACAGGCACAGGCACAGGCACAGGCACAGGCACAGGTACAGGCACAGGCACAGGCACAGGCACAGGTACAGGCACAGGCAGATGTAGAGGCACAGGCACAGGCACAGGCACATGCACAAGCACAGGCACAGGCACAGGCATAGGCACAGGCACAGACACAGGCACAGGCACAGGCACAGGCACAGGCACAGGCACAGACACAGCACAGGCACAGGCATAGGCACAGGCACAGGCACAGGCACAGGCACAGGCACAGTCATAGACACGGGCACAGGTACAGTTACAGGCACAGTCACGGGCCCATGGATATGTACAGGCACAGGAACGTGCACATACAGACGCGCACGCACAACCAAACTCGCACGAATACGCACTCTCACATGCACATGGATACGCACACGCAAGCACACACGCACACGCAAACGCGTATAAACGCGCAAACGCGCAGGCACACGTACAAGCACAGGCACATGGATACGTTCACGCACACGCACGTGCATACGCTCACGCACACGCATACGCACACAATACCTGTATTAAATTTTCTTTCAAAGAGCTTGAGATTTGTTGTTATTTACGGAGTGATTGTATGCCTTATTATTATTTTTAAAAATGAGCTACAGCTGCTGCATAAAATTCAAACTCATGTCACTGTGATAATCAAAATTATTATAAATAACCGGACCCGTATAGTTGTATAGTTTAACATGTGTGCTGTAATTATATACGTGTAGAACTTCTTGCGTAAATAATTATTATAGTATGGACGAGATGTGCTAAATGATGACAAGGGTAACCTTGAATGTAGAAATAATTCCAAATTAGTCTTGAAAACAAATCAAAGTCTTATAAATACAATAAAATAATAAAATGAAATAAAATTTATATAAATTAAATACGATAAATATCTGGACAACGAACAATTTAGTGCCTATAATATTTTTCAATTTTATAAGAAAGACCTGTTTTAACAAATTCTTTGTTTGAAGGTTATATGAAAAAAATTACCACTTTTTAACATAAAACACGAATTCGATGTAGAACAGAAAATAAAGTTATTACTTCACAGATTCAAGTTGTTTCATTAAGAAAATTTGAATAAGATATTTGAAAGTTCGAAAACAATTTCTTTTCCGCTACGTGCAATGAATGAACGAGGGACATAATTATGTTGGTATAAAATTGCAAATTAAAGTAAAGCAACTGCGTTCTAGTGAAATTATGAACATAAAATAGATATTAAAACAATATCTGTAAAGTTTACGAACTTTATTGTGTTTTAATAACTGGGTACTTTTGACAATAACATGTTTTCTTAATATACCTACTGCATGTCATATACCTCAAAAGAGTTTTGTGTCACCAGAAGTTGAATTAAAACGGAATAAAGCATACGGTTTATAGAGGATTATCCTATTTAAGTATCTTATATTTTTAAATACAGCTTTACCAAAACAAAATTATCTTATAAGTACGTAATATGGGAGAAAGCATTTCAGTAAAAACTGCTGTTTCATGTAAGCGAGAGTAATATAATCTATTATATATTAGGAGACTAATGTACAGATTGTATTATCGTGAGTCAAGTGGACACCCGAAAGACAACAAAAGTTAGATAAAGCTTGATGTTGAAGGTTTTAGTTAATGTTTATTGAATGTTTTGAATGAAAACATGTCTTTTGTAAGTTATATAAATATGAATGAAAACATGCAACTTAGTTATATTTTAAGAGATGTTGTTTTTTAACACTACTTTACATACTTACTAATTCTTCTTTCTTTATTTCCAGAAGAATGTCGAAGGTCTTCAAACTCGGTAAGCCTTGTGGTGAAGAAGCATAAACAGTACAGGCTACCTCCGGCCGAACAGCAAGAACAGAGACAGACTGGTTATTATGCTTCATATGTCAAGAAATGACGCAAGAGAGTCTGACATGTTCATCCAGGAATAGACGTTAAGACAAGGGGAGCAGCTACAGCATTCTGGTAGGCCATCCGAAAAGGCTCAATGACCTTGGGCTTATCCCCAAATCTTTTCTTTTTAGACGACTAGATGAAGGAAGTGGCGTTGAAGCAGCATTGCTTGCAAAGAATGCACGATACTACAAAACCTGCACGGTGATGTATAACAAATCCAAGTTAGACAGTGCTGAGAAGAGGCACCAGAAAATAGGCGAAGATGACGAAGTATAGGACCGCTAGCAAAAATGCAGTCTGTCACGACCATCAAGTACTGAGCCAAAAGAGTGAAATGCTTCTCCTGCGGAGAACCTGCTGGTAGTGCCCCTCTTCACGAAGCTGCGACATTTCAACTGGACTCGCGTGTCAGGTCGTGCGCAATGATTCTGGGCGATATGGACCTCCAGACGAAACTGAACGCTGGGGGCATGGTTGCACAGGATGTGAAGTACCACCGAAGTTGTCTTGTGAACTTGTACAATCGCGCTCGGAAGCTTAAGAAAATGTCTGCGTATAGTTCTGATGATGAAAAAGCAACAGAAAGACTCTCACTGGTCGTGTTTATTGAAGAAGCTTTAGCGGAAGGCGAGATAGGTCCGGTCATCAAACTTGCAGACCTGAGGCAGTTATATGCTTCGCGAATGGAACAGACGTTGGGAGTCAAGTATGACCGCAGAGTGCACACGGTCTGCTTTAAACATAGACTGCTTGATCACTTTCCTAACATGTGTGCTCATCATCAGGGGCGCAATGTCCTGCTTACATTTAATAAAGACCTCGGTGATGCCTTGGCAAAGGCTTGTGAAATGGATACAGGCACTAATGCTGTCCATCTGGCGCACGCTGCCCAAATTATGCGACGCCACATCATCGCAGATGACAAGGTGTTCAACGGCTTTCCTCCAGAATGTCAACAGGACTCCGTAATATCCATGTTGCTTGCACTGGTCACTATGATCTTGGAAGGACCAAGTATTAAAGACCTTAGAGAAAACACTATACAAGCGGCACTGTCTATCAGCCAACTCCTCAAATTCAATAGCTTGAAGCACCGAAGAGCTGCCACAGGCAGTACCCCTCGACCAGTCCGACACACCACCGATCAGGAGACGCCACTCCCCATTTATATCGGACTCATGCTACACGCAGACAATCGTAAAAGGGAGCTAGTCGACAAGCTAGCACACATGGGAATTTCTATTTCCTACGACCGAGTCCTGTCCCTCTCCGCACAGTTGGGGAAGCAGTGTCTGCCGCTTCTACCACCAGAAGCAAGGAGTCGTTCTTCCCAAGATGAGAGGCATGATCTTCACCATAGGCGCGGTAGACAACATCGGCCATACTCTAAGTTCCGCGACCTCAAAGCAGTCATTTCATGGTACTATTGTTTCGCTGCCTTACATGGGGCCTGTGTTGACCGCGACATCAGTGTCCTCAGAGGGTCGAACGAAAGAGGCCTCAAGGCAGTTGACCGTTTGCCACAATACTATACCGATGTCCTATCCGCCAACACCTGCATCAAAAACCGGTTACCCATATGGCATCCCTGAGGAGTAACAGCGGCCTCAAGCAACATATTGAAATAGAGTATCTCTGGCTATAACACACCCAACTAGCCGTACAAGAAAGTTCTCCACTAGAATCATTTCATGGGCTGCATACGACGCAAGTCTGCAGTCCAGAACCACCATCGGGGCTATCTGCCCCACCGTACTACCCCCACTCTTCCTGTAAAATGCCCATACCGTCGCTATGATCAAGCACTTCATGGATATCGTCAGAAACTCAGTGGAACATCTTAACCCTGGGCAGATTCCAGTGGTCACATTCGACCAACCGCTTTTTGTACTGGCAAAGCAAATCCAGTGGAAGTGGTCACAGAGGTACGGTGAAGAGAAGTTTGTTATCATCTTAGGAGGTCTTAATATCGAGATAGTTGCACTGAAGACCATTGGTGACGTGTTGCAAAGGAGCGGATGGGTGCAAGCACTAGTTTATGCAGAGATCACCAGTGACGGGACAGCGGTTCTTTCCTGCAGGCTTCACATGTCACTCGAACCAGGAGAATGCATCAAGTGACAGAGGCTTCACCCTGCAGCAGAACTCTACGACCACGACATTGATAAGTTTGGTGACATATAACGCGGAGCCTTGCCCCCAGTTCCACAATTGGATAACTGTACTGGAATCGAAGGTGACGATCTTCGTGTACGTGGGCTCTCTACGCCAAGCATCGTTTGCGATGTACGTCGATGTCCTCAAAGAACTGGCAGTGTGGTTCCATGACCTGGACCACGCCAACTACTCGCACTGGATTCATGTGCATCTGCGAGGTATGGTGGAACTGCCGATGATACACCATGAAATAGCTAATGAATTCCAAGCAGGGAATTTTACCGTACAAGAAACGACTAGGCCCTTTTCCGCCATCCCCGTCGATCGGAACCCACGAGCAGAACAATGCAGCCACAAAAGAAGAAGGAGGTGCAGTAAACCTGACTGACAATCCCAGCACACTGCGCCGGTGCATGGTGGCAGGACCAGAGGTTGCCAGGCTCACCAAAGTGTTCCAGGTCTCTAACCGAGACCGGTCACAAGACACAAAGCATCATGGCCAGTCATCGAGTGTGGAGACTACTTCCCAAAAAGACGTATAGTCAATAATCAATGTGATGGAAGACTTTGGGAATCCATTTGAAGAGGATAGTGAAGATCTGTTGCTCCTCGACACCAAGGAGCTCGCGCCACTTTGAGCTCTAGGCGACTTCCGTCGTGCATATACAGTGGGGCAGGAGCAGTTTGACAACTTCGTCAGAGAACGCCTGGTGGAGAGAACGAAAACCATGCAAGATCCCATCCAAAGGAGCAAGCTTAAAATACTCGGTTAGCCTGCTACAAAACCTCAAAAGGGCAAGCACCAAATAGAATCCCTCAGGAACGACGTGAACCTCTTCCCTCGTGTGTATATCAGATGCCAGAACCGGGGTGAGAATCTACACGAATTCTTCAAACATGAAACCAAGCTTTCCCTTCTGCACTATCGGACGACGGTAGCATCCGGTTTGGTGTCTAGGCCTGAGGCTCCTCCAACAAGCTGCGTTGTCCTAGATGGAGCAATCATCATCCACTTGCTGAAGCTTGGTACGGCAAAAACCTTCAACGAATATGCCCAGCAAGTTTTTGTGTCTCAAATACTCTGAAAATTTTGCGCGACTGGACCTGGTGTGGGACCGCTACATTACAAACTCGTTGAAAGGTACAGCAAGAGCCAAGCGGGGAAAAGGAGTGAGAAGACGAGTGATGGGTGGTTTAGCTATACCCGGGAACTGGGCCAGCTTTCTCAGAGTCGACGAAAACAACACAGAGCTGTTTATCTTCCTCCCTGACGTCCTCTACGACTCATTCCTTGCAGACAAGGAGCTGCTCATCACTAAAGGAGATGATGTGTTGAGAAAGCCAACGGTTCTGGATACTTCGCACTAGCTCCTTGCAACCACGAGGAGGCCGACTCCCGTATTATATTGCATGCTGACAGAATGGTTACAAAAAGATCCTCATCGGGACAGCTGACACTGATGTTGTCCTGGCGGTGGCTCTGGAACTCACTTTGAATGAGGAAACTAAAGTGTGGGTGTCCTTGGGCTCGGGGAAGACGTTTCGCTTCTTGGCAGCCAATGAGATTGCTCGGGCTCAGGCACTACCGATTTCATGCTTTGACGTGGTGAGATACGGTCTCCTGTTTCGCCGGTCATGGAAAGAGGACAGCATGAGTAGTGGGGACAATGCTACCTGAGCTGACCCAGACACTCACTCTTCTCTCCGCTGCACTAGATCATATTAATAAAGATGCCGTGCACATCATTGAAAGGTCCATCATACTGCTTTATGACAGAACAACCACAAACACCGACATCGACAAGGAACGTTGCAAACTGTTTGCTCATCAGAGCAACGTACAACTGATCCAACCGACAAGGGCAGCCCTGCAGAAGTACGTTCGAAGAGCAGTATACCAGGGCGGACATGTTGGAGGCCAGGCTTTGGTTCCTGCACCAATACTGCCAAGACCAACCGACTGGGGTTGCCAAGACATGCGGCGTGTATGAACCTCTCTAGAAAACGCTACCCGAAGGGTCCAAGGTATGCACGGAGCTCGTCTCTTGCAAATGCAAATACTGTAAGTGCAAGAAGTCCGGTCTGGAATGCACACCACTGTGTGCTTGCGATGGGGAGTGCTCTGAGAACTGAAGTTGCATTCTTAAAACGAATGTTCTGAACTGTAAAACGTATTTTTAATATTTTGGCTTTTAATTTCTTTATGCAATATGAGAAGTGTACAGAAATGAAAAAGTTTATTTGAATGTAATAAATGTTAGGTTTCAATTAATTACTTTAAACATTTGATTTCACATGCAGTATATTTTGTATTGCATTTGTTTAAATAATTTAAATATAATTTGAAATGTGAAATATATATAAAATCATTAAATAAATATATATAACTTACAAACCATCTGGCTGTTTTTATTCAGAACATTCAATAACATTCAGTAAAACCTTCAGAAGCAAACTTTATCTAATTGTTGAGTGTCCACTGGCGGCCGCCAGGGGCCAGTTCACCGATGGCTCCATCCAAATGTGTTCATATTATACCGGTCTACCTCTGTGCCAAATTTGGCGCTTTTATCGAAAAGTGAACAGTATGTTGAGGTATCCTAGCAGAACAGCCGCACTAAACAGAAATCGAGATTTACAATGATTTGAACAACCAAACAAGGAAACAACTAGTCTCATCTAGTGGATCATTTTTTTAACTGGTGGAAGATTCCTGCAATTGTAATAGAGGAGATTGTTTGAAATTTGAAATGGTACTGTTTCATAGGCGTGGATTTTAAATTTACACGAAAATTTAATTAATTGCGAGCGGATAAATACATTGCGTAAGGTGTTAATTAAAAGTGTTGGTACTTATTTATTTTCAGTTTAAAATAAGAATTACTGTATTTTTCCGAAGTAAGATTCAAGTTGATTGCCTAAGATGTTGATTTCAGGCATAACTCATACTTATTTCATAACCCCAAGGAAAATTGAGAAAAGTGCTATAACGGAATTGCCCCTTAAATGTTGAAACCTATTTCAAGATGTACCTCAGAAGCAATAGGCACAAATCAAATGTGTGTCTACTGGTTGATATAAAGTGAATGTTTTGAAACTAATACAAATTCAGTTGGAGAAACACTTTTACTTGAAATGTAAGGTTGAGTTGTTTGGTTTATACTTTCTGAACAATAAAGAAATTACTGAATTAAAGTCCTTTCAAACTAAGTATGATATATTGAGTGTTGGGATGGTGTTGGAAAATTATTTTCAAAGAATAATGGAAATCTTGGATGCTAAGCAATCCGTATTTCAGCAGAAAGACTCTGGTAAGTGTGAGTCATGAGTATTAGTGCAATGAATTATTAATATATGTTTCTTGTAGGATGGTCGCTGGCGCGTTTCGTATACTTAGAGGTGAACATGTTGAAATTTTTTCCCACTACGGGTTCATCTTATATGAATGCCCCAGGTCGAAATTCGCGACTTCTTACCTTGATTTCAGAACGCTATTCAACTGAAATGGTGTAAAATTTCCTGTTAAGTTGACTAACATCTCCACTTTCGAGTCCAAAAATAATATCTCCATTAATGTTTTTGTACTGGACGATACATATCGTGATGATCAGCGCATTACGGAGGTAGTGGGTCCTCTCTACTATACCACAGCTAAACAGCCTATTCATATTAACTTATTAGTCAGTAACCAAAAACGGATAATCAGCATTTTGTATGGATAAAAAAATTTTCTCATTTACTTAGCAACCATATAACCTAACGAGATGGGGCAAAATATTTTTGTGATTCATGTATTCATTTTTTTAGAACGCAGGTGCAATTAACCCGCCACGTATCGCATGACTGTAATTTCGTATACACTAATTTACCTGGCGTGATGCAAAAAAAAGATAGAACCGGGGAGTACTATGAAGAAAATATACTCGCGTTTCGGAACTATCAAAAGCAGATGTTTCTACCATTCGTAATATATATTAATATATATATATATATATATATATATATATATATATATATATATATATAGATTTTGAACACTATTAGTACCGGTAGATACGGCTGAACCCGATCCCGAACAATCGTGATAAAAACGTGTAAACATGAACCATACGCAGTCAGTTATTATATAATGAGCATTTGAAAACTGTTGTTCCAATGTTACCACTAACTGATGCACAAAAGGTAATGAATGAACAAAGTCGAAATTGTCATATATGTGACAAGCGTTTTGGGATGATATTACAAATTCCAAAGTAGGAGATCACTGTGACGTGTACTCATATACATCATGGTGCGGCACATTCAAATTGCAATTTAAACTATCAAGTACTTACCTTTATCCCAATTTTTTTCTTAATCTCAGTGGTTATGATGGTCACCTGTTCATCAAACAGTTAGCGAGTGAAACTGAAGAAATTACTGTACTCCCTGTTAACAGTGAAAAATATATAACGTTCGGTAAGCATATTTATGTAGACGAATTCATTAACGGTCGTGGACTTAGGGAAAGGAAGTACATAAATTTGCCATTTGTTGATAGTTGTAGGTTCATGGCTGCATCCTTAGATACTCTATCTCAGAATTTGTCAGATGAGCAATGTAGAGAGATAACGAAATATTATGGTGATGATAATGACTTTAACTTAGTTAGAAAGAAAGGTAATTTCCCCTACGCGTACGTAGACGGTTTTAGTAAATTAGACGGTGACACTGTACCTTCCTATGACAAATTCTACGATAAAATGCGTGATGAAAACATATCCGATCAAGAATACTGTCGCGTCCTACTGATGTGGGATCACTTTAAGTGTATTACACTCCGGAATTATGTCGATATATTTTTAAAAGCAGACGTGTTGCTGTTGGCTGACGTATTCAAAAACTTTAGGCGGCTATGTATAGACGTGTATGGATTAGAACCTGCGCAGTATGTCACCATACCTGGATTAGCGTGGGATACATCTTGAAATGTACGAAAGTAAAGTTAGAATTATTAACTGATATGAATATGTACCAATTTTTTAAGAAGGGTATTCGTGGTGGAGTGAGTACTTGTGTTAAGCGAAGATTATTGCTAACGAGTTTGTCCCAAATTATGACTCTAATCGTATTAAAAATTTTTGCAGTATTTGGATGCTACGAACTTTACGGATGGAGTATGCGGCAATATCTCCCTTATGATGGGTTTATGTGGTTAACTGAAGAGGAAATTAGTCACTTCAATGTATTAAAGATTAGTGATGATGACAACTTCGGGTTTGTACTAGAGGTTGATATCCAATATCCCCATCACTTGCATGATGAGCACAATGACTATCCTGTTATCCCAAAATGATCTACGCTGCACATTCCAAGGAGGAAAAGTTAATTCCTAACTTGTGTGATATCTTACACATTACCAGTATTTAAAACAATGTATACAGCATGGGTTAATTGTTACTCGTATTCATAGAGTTTTACGGTTTCGTGAAAGTCCTTGGCTAATATACCATATATAGACCTTAATACAGCTCTTCGAAATTAAGCCAAGAAAAAATTCGAAAAGGATTTCTTTAAATGCATGAACAATGGTGTATTTGGTAAAACAATGGAAAATGTCGACAAAAGAAGAGTTATAAACATTGGAAAAATAACGGTCGTCGTTTGGGTCTAGCACGGTACGTCGCAAAACCTCAATTTAAGAATTTTATTCAATTCACTGACAAATTATTTGCAGTGGAATTGCCGAAACAGATCTTTTTTAAATTATAATGTATCGATTTTTTACGATATCTTGCGCAGTCATTACCGTAATAATGTAACGTTGCTCTATACAACATTGATTCTTTAATTGTTGAGATAATAACTGATGATATGCGCATATGCGTAATAACATTGATGAACATGACACATCCAACTATCAAAACGGTCTGCATAGTATTACAACAAATACATCCGCCGTCGGAAGAATGAAAGAAGAGTAAGCAGGGAAAGTTATTCATTATTTTTCTGGAGCAGGATCAAAATCTTATTGTCTAAAGCTTGCTGATGATCAAGTAGTTAAAAAAGCAAAAGGTGTTAAGAAAATAGCTATTCAAACAGTTCTGATGGAGGTAGACAACAAATTTGTTGCAGATGCTTCTGATAAAACAGTAATGTGTAAAATGTTCGTGTTTAGATCAACTTTGCATAATATATACTGAGATGTTAAACAAAATCGTTTTTAGGTCCCACGATGGCATAGGGCATCGATTACGTGACACGTGTTCAACATTGGCATGGGGGTATTGGCGAATTCCGGAATTGGAGAACGTTGATCCTTTGAGCGATCTACTATAGGTTGCTAGGCAAATGAATTTGTATAATCCAGACAGTAACTAATAGTTTGGGTACTGATACTTGTTAGCTTTAGATGTATATATATATATATATATATATATATATATATATATATATTATCTCCATAAATAAGCTATGAACATATATAACCATATATGTTAATATGTATAATATCAATAGAGCATTCCAGGTCGGCTACTTAATGTAGTAACTTTTTAGTGGAATATGGAATAATATGTCATCATTCATTATCGAGCAAATACATACAGAATGTCCTCATAGTGTGTGATATATAAAAGAAATAAACAAAATATACGTTTACAATTTTTATTAAAAGTGTACAAGCTTTACTGCATTACATAAGTATTGTACAGATGATATACATTAGATAGAGCGCAGTGACATAATGATTCATAATGATAGTAACAAACTGGTTGCAAAGCAAGAAGGGGAGGATGTTCCTCAAGTTCTGTAGCGGGCTGTGTATCAAATTTTCTGATGTAATCCGCTTTCTCTCTACCCTTGACGTAGATTGCATCTGTTGGTTGTACCAAGCGACTGAGAATTCTTTAAAACTGGTGTGATGGTGTATGTCCCTCTTCCCATTTTATACAGTGTTGATTATGCGTTAACCAAGTAGCTTGACGGCGGCTCTCCGCAATCTAAGGTATGCCATGGATACGGTGATTTGGAGATGTACAGGGCGACTTGTGTTCTATTAAATATTGCGAGTTCTTTCGCTATAAAGACTTTTGAAATTTTAAACCCTTGTACACCGGCTATGACGGGCATCGTATTACAGCTACCTTACTGCTCTGGTTAACGCGTTATACGTAACTAATCGATAGTGGAGTATATCACAGTATGATGTCGTATTCGCGGGTATGTTGACTGCTGTTTCGAATTCTACACGAAGTACTACTGCTTTAGAGTGGAATTTTGATTCGTACATTCTACCACTATCAATGGTGCGACTGCCGTAAATTGATTAGGTGTGAGTAATGATTGACCATTACTTTGATAACATATTTGGAACTTAGCAAATATTTCATGCAATGTAGCACAGCAATTGCTTTCGTAATTAACATTTAAATTGTCATACGGATAACGGCCCGTGTTAAGGAAAACCTCTATATTATTTAGTGCATATTTATAGAATCTGCTCATTTCTTGAGAAACTTTATTTTCTCGTCCCGTTTGAAATCCGGTAATAATGTATCTAGGTGTTTCTATACTAGTCGATATTTTGATTGCCCATGTATGTTTGTCTGTTGTTGAAACGGCTGAACATATATGTTTCCCAAATTCTAAATGCTACTGGGGTATTTACATTTTTATCAGTGTACTTCGTTAACGCCAATTCCTCCGCTAATGCTGGTAAGTTGTGCGGAACTTTCTAATATATTTTACCTATGTTAACTTTTATTGCTCCATCTGCAACAGTTGAAATGACTGCGTCGGTATCAATGTTACTGCGAATTAAAACCAATTCTTGTATGATGTTCAATATCATTTTATTATAATCTTGCGCAAAATCGAGTAGCATTCGCAAAGGTACACTAACATTAAAATACCCTAACGCGTTTGTTAGTGTGCTATTTGAGATAGGAAACCAACCCGGATTTCATGACGAGCGAGGTCGTTGGGTATCAATGATACAAATCCTTTCATTGTAGACGTTAATCCAACCTTCGTCACGGGATCTACCACTATTCCATTCATTTCATATCTAATTTCACTGAATAAAAATGTAATGCCATTATTAACAAACCGCGCGGTATTAGAGACAGCACCATCCTTTCTCGGCAACCTTCCCTCTACGTAGACATAACTTTCTGTTGGTAAAGTGCACATGTCTTCCTGAATGGGTATTCTGATTTCATCATTGTTTCCAAATCTCGTAGTATATGGCTGATGGGTGTGTAGTTCGGAATTTACTATAGCATTATCATCAATACCTTTTTCATTTACGTTTAATACTTTAATGCTTTAATGCTTTGCGCGCTGAACGCTTACTGACTCTCACATTTCCACATTTCGATCTTTTATACTTTGCCTTCCTATGGTTACATGTGCATGTGTTATACCGTGTCACAATCTCTTCTTTAAATGTAATCCTATCGTTATGACTTCAACGTTAAAATTGATGAGATCTCCGCCTTTATCTACTATTTTAAGTGTTATGGTTGAAATGGTGGATGTAATTATAGGTAAATAGATAACATGTAGAGGGGATTCAATTATTTTGTATCCCGCTGGTACACTGGAAAAGGATGAATAATATGAGATGACTCTCCATTTTAAAACTTCCACTTGTTATATTGCAGTCGATAATTGATGAATTAGCTTTGATAACGTTAATAGGGTTTTCAGAGGTATGCACTTCTTTACCTTTGTCATTCTTTTTGTTAAATCTGAGCATAGGTCCTATCGAATTTTCTACTTTGAAGTTAATGTCAACTGTTGCTTTCATAATAGCTTTCATAGTATTATTATTCGCTCGTAAATTAATAAATCTTCTTGACTTTTTCACTGTATCATTAATATGTTTATTAATATCCGCGATTTCGTATGATCCTGGTGGTATAATTGTAGTTTTTCCAAATACAAGTTGGTTGTTCTTGGAAGGAACATTTTATATAGTACTGAAAGATTCAAAACTAGTCAACCCCATTACATATTTGACTCATTGTAGAGATAAATCTGTGGGTTAAAGTTGGCTTGTAAGATACAGCTTGTACCGATAAATATACGACATTACGATCAAGCAACGACTACTGAAAATCAAAACGAGCCGTGATTTAAAAATCGTAAGACTAAATAACCGCAATTGTATGTACTGAAGTTTTGAACCTTGGTAAAGTTATAGTCAATCGTGTTTCTGCTACCATCACTTTAAAATAGTGAATTAATTCTAATGGTGGTTTAATATGTCCAATGGTATCAAAATATGTAATATGCCCATTACGCTTGATGTAAGCCGTCCAGTGCTTTCCCCTGTTATTTTGTTCTTCCAGATTCACGATACCACATTCATTCGTATGGATTCGTGTAGGTAATTTATCTCGCATGCATGTATATCCCTCTAACGTGGGGGATTTTTAATTTCTCAACAAATTTTGATAGCTCAACGTTGGTTAAGGCGTGACATGGTAGCTTCAGTGGGAGTTTTTTGAATACGGTTGTAGATATAAGCCTAAACCTCGCTTATATGGTTTTATATATAAACCTTTTCCTAGGGTAGCTGTTTCCATTGCTTGATTGTGTTATTTTTATTTCTTCTAAGGTTTTTGACGCGTTTTTTGCGTCAATATCCGCTTTTGCAACTGCGACTGCACCTCCACCCAAAGAACCTAAAGCTCTTAATGGTGCCAATAGGGGAATAAGGGGTTAGAATCCCCCAAGTTTCGGTATTGGTAATCTTTTGCTCTTGGGTGTCAAGATTTTTTGGGGTTGAAAACGTTTAAGGCTTGCTGTACCGTAGATTTTAATTATGACCGAAGTTTACCAACAACACGACGTCGCACTAGAAGGACTGCTTTGTTGAACGAAATTGGTCTGTTCCTGTGCGAACGCTTCCTACGTCGCGATTTGCTTCCCATTCCCATTGTTCTTTTTCCTTTCATTATACCGGCTGTGGTTAATGCAGCTGCTCTTTTTCCAAAGGTGGCGTCTGAGGAACGAAATCTATTCCAAGCTGTTTTGTTGCAAACCCTTATCAGCTATGTGGCGATGCCCTACATCGTTTGACTGGGAGTATGCAATATATCCTGTTCTTTACACGCTTCGTCCAGTTTGTTATTACCTGTCACCGCAGAAACGTTCTTAACACCACCAATATCGTAGTATATAAACTCCACGGGCAATTTATTTATTAAGGTGTTAATCCAGAACCTTTTTATTGCTATTAAGAGAATAATTTATACCACTGACGACATTATTAAATACTTAATGCGTTACACACAAACACACACACACACACACACACACACACACACACACACACACACACAACACACAAACACACACACACACACACACACACACACACACACACACACACACACACACACACACACACACACACACACACACACACACACACACACACACACACACAACACACAACACAAAATACATTAATAATATAAATACATCAACTCACACTTAATTAATATCAAAATCATAAAAAATAATTTAATATTTAACATATCAATTTTAATACACACAAAAAACACACACACACACACAACACACACACACACACACACACACACACACAACACACACACACACACACACACACACACACACACACACACACACACACACACACACACACACACACACACACACACACACACACACACACAAAAACAAAAAAAAAAAAAAACACACACACACACACACACACACACACACACACACACACACACACACACACACACACACACACACACACACACACACACACACACACACACACACACACACACACACACACACACACACACACACACACACACACACACATACACATAACATATATATATATAACACATATAACATATATATATATATATATATATACATATATACTATATACACTATATATACATATATATACACACACACACACACACACACACACATAACATAATATACAATATATATATACACACAACATATATACATAAACATCATATACATATATACACACATATAACACATATACACACACACACATACACATATACATACACACTACTATACATATATAATATATAAATAACACATACACACAAATACATATATATACATACACACATATACAACACACACACACATACAACACAACACATACATACACACACACACACACACATACACACACACACACACACACACACACACACACACACAAATAATATTATACACACACACACACACACACACACATACAACACACACACACACACACACACACACACACACACACACACACACACACACACACACACACACACACACACACACACACACACACAACAACAAACAAACACACACACACACACACACACACACACACACACACACACACACACACACACACACACACACACACACACACACACACACACACACACACACACACACACACACACAACACACAACACACACACACACACACACACACACACACACACACACACACACACACACACACACACACACACACACACACACACACACACACACACACACACACACACACACACACACACACACACACACACACACACACACACACACACACACACACCTATATATACATATATATATATATATATATATATAACCACCATACAAGTTATGATTCAGTACTACAATTGGTGTAATCCGTTGTATTCCACAAGATACAGAATTACCTATAAAAGATTATGACATCACTTTTAACAAGATTCACTACTCAAAACATAGATTCCTACTTTACAACAATTGAAATCAGAACTGTTAGCTGCTGGATCTCAACCAGCCGTTGAAGAGTACCTTAACCAGTATGACAGATTAGCGAAATATAATGTGGAAGGTATATTTAGAGATCCCAAAGACGAGTACGATTTAAGATACGATGTACACTTTCTTCCCGAAAAAGATAAATTTTTTATTGGTGATGCTGAACTAGACTTTGTTGGAGAGAATTTTCGTATCGCTCTTCCTGATGGATCACCTTTAGATTATGGTGGAACTCCGGGATTATATGAGCTACTATTTAAAAAAGCTTCTACGGGATACAAAGAAAGTGATCTACAGCAATACAATGACATTTTTCGCCGCACAAATGCTGCTCGACGTAATTATAACCCAGATGATCAAATCCAAGGAACTGTTAGTAGGTAATACATTGAGATCATTAAACCATTATTTAACATCGAAAACGACCCACTACGTCAGCTATTACACCTCCTGCCACAAGATATCGCACAACTTCTATCTCCAAAAGAGGGGATGGAAAGCAACTATTACGATATAATAACGAATCGATTGAGTTTTGGAATTGTTGGATCAATGCTGGCAGGAAATACTAGCAATCACAGCGAAATAATATATATAATTGACGAATTACGTAAAGCGAAAGTAATAATCTAGGATCTCTTTTTATGAACCTATTACTATATTCATTTCATTGTAACAACGACCATCACTATAGATACTACTACACATTCAGCACTGATGCCAATAGACAAATTTGGTGAACGTATTGTTCAGCATTCTGGTGATCTCCGTTATGAAAATCTCATTTCTTTTGTTACGTGACTAACAGGGGAGCTGAAAGAAAAGGAAGAAGGAGAGGGATCTCTGCTCATTCCCAGATAGTGAGCACACCGAACTAGC
Source organism: Vesta saturnalis (assembly GCA_036346205.1). Taxonomy (NCBI): domain Eukaryota; kingdom Metazoa; phylum Arthropoda; class Insecta; order Coleoptera; family Lampyridae; genus Vesta; species Vesta saturnalis. The sequence continues at coordinate 2,530,630 of JARFJB010002010.1, forward strand.
TCAAAAACGTCGGTTCGGGCGGGATGAGAAGAAAGGATGTTAAAGTATACCGGCGCCAAGAGCCGCTCCCCTATATAGAGAAAACTTCACCGCTGTCCCGACTCTTGGACAAAAATTTTATAGCTCAGCAAGCATTTTATCTTTTAAACAGTAATGAATCAAATATTTATCAAATTTTTCATAAAGGCATAAATTTCAAGAGAGAAAAAAAATTAATTAATGTCTACACCAAATGTAATGAAAACATGTTTATCTAACGGTTCGTTTGGCTACTGTGTAATTACTTGTGCGCATCCCAATTACAGTGATGTTACATACAACACCAAAAATGGCAGCCACAAGCGATACAATTAAATGTTATATTATACTTATAAACAAAATGAGGGAAGGAAAGTAATGGTAAAAGAACAGATAAGGAAAGTTATGTGATTGTGAAGTGAAGGATTACTTATTGATACAGCAACAAGGATATAGTGATAACAGGTGTTAAATGTAGGTTAAGGTATTATTTTAACTGACTAATTGATTACGTTATTTTTAGCAGATGTACTTTATCATTATTCAATTAACGTTCATGTAACAATAGAGAAAACAAAAGAAAAAGGAACGATCTAACCTTTCTATACGTAGGTAGTAGTTAGGTTCAGTCGATGCTCTCGGATCACGAACATAGGCATAAGTTGTTACGATCCTGTGTGATTTTAGTTGCGACTCAGGAGGTAAAGCAAAATAGTACTTGTATGTAGACAATATGGAGATAATAGTTGAAGTTAAATCGTAGAATTCAAAAGTAGAAGGTACTTCGTTGAAGCCAAAAGAAGAAGGTAATTCGTGCAAGCTAAAAGTAGCAGGTAATTGGTTGAAGCTAAAAGGAGATGGTAATTAACACTATATAGGTAAATAATCTTTATTCGTTACCCCTTAGATAGAACGGGCCAAGTGAGAAGCTATCGAAGTGCTATCCTTTCTTTACGAAAGCGTCAATAATTCGTGTTTTGATTAAAACGTCTTCAAACGCTAAGAAAGAAAGTCAGTTATTACTAACAAAATCAGAGAAATTCATTGGTAACTTACTCGATCTTGCCGAAGAAAATTTTTCTAAAACCGCATGTAAGCGAGCAACAAAACTTGTAAATAATGATTAGAAAAAGCACCAATTGTTTTATTGCTAAATTATGCTTCTTGAAGATATATCCGATTAGTTATATCGTATAATTCTACCAAGCAATTTTCAAGAAGGCATCAAAAATTTTCAGCTTGGCAAAATGGACGCCACAGGAAAGAAAGAAGACGTAATTTTTATGTTAAAGTTGTATTAAACACAATACATTCTTATCACCCTTTTTATATAATAAAACCAGAAATTCTAAATTATGATTTCTCCACTAACGCCATCTAGAGAGGACTTCTAAAAGCTTGTAATATAATTCCCCTTAATTAGCTATATTTTAGGATACGTCACTAGAGGGAGTAACAATGCAGATTTTAAATGAAATATATAAATGTGAATTTATAGCATTTGAATAACCAAAGGTACGAAAATTTATATTAGACTTATAGTAAAATTACTTGGAAATATGTGGTTCAAGTTATGAACAGAAACAGCGTAAGCATTCTTAGAAAGAAAGTTTGAGTAAACATGTACAACTTGTACAGAAATTTATAGAAAAGTACCAAAGTAACTTAATTGTCCAAAACACAAATTATTTCGTTACACTTTCTCTGGAATAGTCATTAAAAAGGGAATTAGTATTCCTACTGATATAGTTAACATCTAAACCTTTCCCTGTGACGAGGGCATCGTAGTGTATTGCAAGTGGAGTCATCCAGGTCTTGAGCTTAACATAAATGATAAAAAGTTTGCGCTTGCTAGCGATGTAATTGGTGACCACATAACTAGGAATGCCGCAATTAAAGTCATTACCCCAGAGTTTATACAGTTTGCAACTAAGACGATGTTCCATGTAGAGCTCGTAGTGCAATCGAAAGTGCTAAAATGAGTAAAGCTACTGCTATTGAAGAACTACACAAACCAGCAAGAAGAAATTTTCCTCGGTGTTGTATTGTACTTAAAGGCTTAAATGATCTGTTTCAAGATGATTTAGTAGGAATGATACCTTATGCTCGGGTAAATCAAGGATTTCGATACATTTTAGTGATAATAAATGCATTTTCTAAATATGTCTGGGCTTATCCCATCAAACGCCAGAATGGTAAACTAGTCGCAGATGTAACGAATAAACTTTTGTCTGTTTTGCAATGGACGCCTACACATATACAAACTGATATGATATGAGAACGGCGCTTTATAATGCTGAATTTAAAAGAGTAATAAAAGAATTTAATATTAATCATTACAGTAGTTATTCCAACTTGAAGAGCATAGTTGAACGTGTAAATCACACTCTTAAAGCAATAATGCGGAAAACATTCAGTATGCCAGGTTCCAATAAATGGCTATCAATAGTACCTCAAATTGTTGTTGATTATAATTCAAGAAATCATAGAACCATCGGATACAAACCAAAAAGTAAAAGGAGCTGTTGCCATGTGAGGTACTGTTTAGATCTGTATAGAAAGCCCAGTTTTCGGACAGCTGTTTTGCTGGCTGACAAAAGGTGGTCAACCCATGGAAGGTTCGATGATACGGACATCCCTAACATATAAATAGAGTTTGAAAACTTAAGTTCTAAGCTATTCATATTTACAACAGGAAATGATCGGTCTTTCTTGGCGGACACAAGGCAACACTGCGTTTTTCCGGCGTTGAACGTGACTAGATTGTTCCTTCCCCATTCAAGTCACTGTTGATTAAGGCTGTCATTTTCACCTTAACGTCCTGTCTAGACTTATTGTTGTGAGAAAACTGAGAAGAACTACAATGTAGAGTGCTGTCATCTGCAAAGCAATGGATCGGGTTAGTTGTTGAGGAAATGAAGTCATTAATGTACAGCAGGAAAAGTGTTATTACTGATCCTTGGCGTACTCCCGTGTTAGTAGTAGTTTCTTTCGAAAAGCAGCTATCGACGACAAGTTCTAAACGTCTTTTGTCAAAAAAGCTGAATACCCAATTGGTGAGCGTACCAAATAAGCCGAACGAATTGAGCTTGGCAAGTAGGCACTTATGCCACACCTAGTCATAAGCTTTTGAAATATCTAAAGCTACTACGAGTGCTTCACCGGACTTCTCTAATGCGTTATTCCAAAGTTGGGTGACATATGAAAGAAGTTTACCCGTTGAACGACTGTCTAAACCCATACTGGTGGTCGTTTAAGAGTTTATTGGACTCAAGGAACGAAAGTAATTGGTGGTTGATGACTTTCTCGAAGATTTTCGACAGAATGGAAGTGATAGTTATTGGTCGATAATTTGAGGGATTGGTTTTGTCGCCCTTTTTAGGAATAGGCTGGACATTTGCCAGCTTCCACGATGAGGGAAACTCTTCAGATGACATGGAAATCGAACAGAGTTTGGACAATACAGGTACTAGCTCGGAGTAGCATTGTTTACCGTCAGGCCCAGTCGCCTTGTTTGAGTCAAGTTTATTAATAATTGATTCCAGGAGCTTATAACGAAAGTGGATTGGTTTAATAGCGTATGGAGTTGATTTGGGCAACGGCACAGTTTTACCAGAATCATTGAAACATGAATTTGATGCAAAGTAATCGGCAGAGAGGTTGGATTTTTCAGCAGGATCAGCTACTACAGCTCCGTCGCGAGACGTCATGGGAGGAAAGGAAGATGTACTAAATTTTTATTGATAGCTTTAGCTAATGACCAAAATTTACGACCACCCAAAGGACATGTGACTAATTATTTGCATTTACGTTCTTCAAACATCTTTTTGACCTTGGTGATGATGCTTTTGCAACTATTCCTTGCGGAAATGTAGTTGGCGTGATTTTCGATAGATTTATTTAATTTCCATTTGGTATAGAGTTTATGCTTTTGCGATGAATGCATCAGTGCAAGCCCTATTAAACCAGAGTTGGGAACGGGAATGACCTAAAAGATTATGTTTATTGGGAATATATAACTCCACACCCATCAAGATAACTTCAGTTATTGAAAGAGCAATGTTTGAAGAGGAGGACCATTTAAAGCAATACTCACGCCAGGGGAAGGTTGCAAAGAAATCTCGCAGTTCTCTCCAGTTAGCTTATTTAAAACACCAGATAGTTCTGTCTGTTTTTCGAGTAACAGTGTAATTGGGTACAGAGGAAGTTATCTCTATTAGGCAGTAGTCTGATTGACCAAATGGAGAAAGGACTCTTGTTTTATAGACAAGTGGGTTAGTTGTAAGGAATAGGTCCAGGAGATGTGGAGTATGGTTAGGGTTGTCAGGGATTCTGGTTAGTTCGGAAATGATTTGTGTGAGATCACAGGATAGAGCATGAGCTTCTGCACTATGACCGCAGGATTAGTAGTAGATGAAAAATGAAGCCTATTGGAATTTTGGGCATTAAAATCTCCCAAAATTGAAATATTGTAAGATGGAAAGTGTGATATGAGGTAGTCTATTTTCAGATTAAAGTAATCAAAAAGATCTTGGAAGTTGTTATCATTGGGAGACCTATACAAACAACAGTAGAATTTCACAGATTGGGGCCCAGAATGTTTGAACCAAATCGCGTGTTATTTTCCAAAGTGGACATCCTCCTTTAAGGCGAAGGTTAGAGTGGAGGTTGTATCTGGGAAATTGCAGGTCAGGCGAATCAGTGCTTCCAAGGGAGATTGTGTTTTTGATAGAAACAGAATGTCCGGTTGCACTTGTTCAAGGTGTTGGTAAACAGCATTAAGATTCGACCTGATACCACGTATATTGCAGTAATGAATCCGGATGTTGGTACTTTCGATGACAGAGGTCGCTTGAGTCCTGCCCTCCCGGACATCCGAATGGGGCAGAATTCTACTCCTGGCAGATCTTGCTCTTCTTAGTCTTGATTTTGGCATTGACGAATTTTTGTCCCCCCCCCTCAGTATCCTTGGGACGAATCTACCTCACCTGGGGTATATCGTCTATTTCAGAACTCGCGATTTTAAGGGTTTAGCCGTTAAAACGCCACGCTTGGCAAGTGCGTGTTGGCGAGTGTATAAGGAATAAAGGAGAAAGTGACCGGCAGCTCTTACCGAGCTCAGAAAATTGGAGCACCAATATTAAGGAGCTCATGGTAAAGGTGGTGGTATTTCTCAGGGCAGTGTGGGGTATACATGCCTTCCACCTATGAAGTTGTAGAATATTCGAGCTGAAAATGAAGCATTAATTAGTTTACTTTTATCTTACAAGAAAAAAAATTTTTTTGTACGATTGCTGAATAAAGTAATTGTACTTAAAACAAAGCAGGATATTCATTAACCTAATCTAATTAAATCGATCGTGCATAAGTTGTATAGTACCCCAATCTGTTTATGGTTAGTTTCGTAGGTGTTGATAGCATTAAGATTGAAATAAATTGTTTACTTTGGTTTATTATTTAGGTTTCAACTTGCATATTATTCCCATTTTAAATTAATCAAATCTGTTTATTATTGTCGTGAAACTGAACTTTTCTATTTTTGTTTAACTTCCTTTTTATTTAATTGAAGGGTAATAATAAGTAACAATAATGACCCTGTTAGCCCTCCCGACTTTAATTACCTACTATTAGGATCAAATAATTACACTTAAGATTAAATATAGGAACAATGGTAAAAGTTAGATTACATTTCAAATTTGTTGTCAAAGAAAATATAATATAAAATAATATGAAATACAACGTTATAATTAAACTTAGAATTTAATATAGTACCAAATACAAAATAGCAATCGTAGCCTTTACGCGCCTTTACTGTTTATTATTATTTTCGTTTATTATTAATATTCAAACCGACAAAGATCTATTCAAAAGCAGCGTACTTCGTATTTAAATTAAATTAGATTGTTCCCTACGCGACTTGCTTTCATTTATTTGAGAAAAGGAAAAGTATTTAATTTAGAATTCCGATTACAAATTAGAGCTAGTTGTTTGTTTATTTTATCTATTCATATGCTTTTCCTTTATACTTTGGATTACGGATTCGATTCAGTTATTTATTTTTATCATTTAATCAACAAAATGATACAATGCTTACGCCTGGGTTTCTATAGAAAGGGGTTTATTAAATACAAACCTGTGTATTTTTATGAATCACATCTGATCTATTTTTCTTACAGTTAGAGATATGTATTAATGACTGTTTCATACTCCTCGCTGGCATGGGATAAGATAAGTTATTTTATCGGTTCTCTATAATTCATTGTTATTGCAAAAATGTTTACCTGTTTGAGTTCAAGACAAAAGGGTGATATTTGCCCTTTAAGTTTACTTTACAATTCTACAAGTTTAACAATCACATCTTGTATGGGTTTAAAAGATGTAACAAACCTTTTTGAGTTGTATTAAAATTTGCAATCATTTAGGCAGCTTCGTTCATTTTTGTGTCCTGTAAATTGCATACGTTAGTGGCTGAACAGTATATGTTTAGATATCTTAAAATGGGGTAGTACGCGCATTTCGTTTGGCACATTGAGTTTATGCGCAGACATCTATTTTGAAGGCGTTGTTGTTACGGTAAATTTTACGATAAGAACTAACTAAACCTATTTTTCTTTGTCTATTATATTTATCCTTTTATTTTACTTTGGTTTTACCTTTATTACGTTACATTTTCCTGTTAAGTAATTTCATTGTATTATTACGGTTCAATTTAACGAGGATGACGCAATAGAAGTTGTTGCTATGCTGAAAATTATAAATAAATGGTACATTAACCCATTTAAATCAACCAAGTTTGGCTTTTTGTAAAAGAATTTATTCGTTTGGGAGCAACGAATATCAAAGCTCTTACTATATTTCCATTTCAAGATAGATTGCACAACCAAAATTGAAAGCGTGGCTTCCTCAGCACATCTTATCAGTAACAGTATACCAGTGACAACCACAATTTTAAAGTACAACAGGTATTTCATTTCTAATTATTAGTATAAGGTATTTTTTAAGATACTAACATTAGTATTAAGATTTTCTAATTTATAACTTGACTTAAAGATTTTATAATAAAGCTTGTTATTGTTTTCAATTTCACATTTATTACATTTACGGTTTACTTGTTTTCCATAAAATAAGTTGGCGTCCGAGGTATTTTAACATTTATTTACAGGTTGAAGTTACATTTTTTGTAAAGCGAACATATCTAATCACACACACATTTTCTAATTAAATCAAATCAAAGTTTAAGAACGTGGCCCATTTAATCACTGTCTGAGCTGAAGGCACAAAATCTTCTATTTGTTATTAGGAGTATAAGTAATTTTAGGGGTGAAACTATTAACGACAACCGCTACACCCGATTAATTTTTTATTATAAAGAATCGTACTTTTTCGTAGAAATACGATCCTTTGGCAATCCCAAATGTTATTTACGCACCTTTTTTACACGTTACAAAAGTTATACTGGTGAGATTATTATTGTCCTTATGCATTATTAACATTCAAAACGCTGGGTATAAAAATCTGTTCAAAAACTCATCCCCACCGTACAGTAATTTTGTTGATTTAGAAATTGACATTTTAATCACTAATCGAAAGTAGGGGCTGTAGCCACCCCAAATACGTCCTATCGCTTTGACGACCCGAACTAAACGGTATTAATACAGTAAAACTCAAAGATAAAGCAACCTCAATTAACTAATTAAGCTTTGACAAAATCCACATTAAGCGATGCAGTTAGAAGACTAGGAAAATTCAAAACTTTATTCTTTCATTCACTGGAACACCATTTTACCTCAGAACGAAAACGGAAATATACAAGTTGTTCCAAAGATATTTCTCTAAGGTCTAATATTAATTGCTTAATACAACAAATGCACTCTACACCATCGCCATACGATTGAAAGTAATTACCACACTACCATATTTATAAACTAGATTATCTAAATAGTCATCACTAAACGTGACCCGTCCATGCACTTTTTCATGTTCAGCATCAAATTCTAGTGATTGAAATTGGCATATTAGTCTTTGCACTGCACTAACACAATCTACAGCTTTAGGCCACGACTTATTATTATCCCTATTCTCTATGTGTTAGTTACCCCCACTTATTCCTTGACAGCTTTCGCAACCTCTACGTCAATATCCATTTTCTCCTTGGCAAATTCTACAATTTCCATAATGGAACTATTAACTTGTGTATGTCAACATCAGGCATTTCTACCGCCGCATGTAGTATTTTATTGTAAAATGCAGGAAATTCCACAGTAGGCACTAAATCTAATCGGTAACTGACTATCTTAAGAAGTCTCCATAACTGTTCTACAGACTCCCATCTCAAATACTCTTAGATCCACCAAGTTTCACGACTGGTTCAAAATTGAATTGGGGTGAGAGACTAACAATAACATACTTCGATTTACTTTTATTTAAAAAATACTGCACATTGTTAATTAAAATTTCACGAAATCCACTTGAATTCGTAACACTCACAATCTTCGCCTTTTCTAACTCTTGTCGTAATATGTTCTCCATTACATACGATACTGCCTTCACATGGACTCCTCTGCATTTACATACTGCCTTCCCCACTATTGCTACCGTCAAGGTTACCTACTTGACCTCGGTCGCCAAACTGCAGGCTATTTCTGCAACCCTACAGTTTCAAGGCCTCCATCATGACTTTTGTTCAAGGTTGGCGGGATCTCAACAATACCTTCACCTTCACCTTGCCAGCACAGAATTTTCAAGGTTACCCCAAACCTCAAGGTTCCCACAACCTCAAGGTTACCACAATTACAATGTCTTCCCCATCTCACGTTCCCCCGCCCCTCCAAGGTTACTCAATAACAAAGTCATTGATGCTATTTCTCTGCGTTACCTATACATATTTTCAGGTCAGTTCTTTCTTTAAAAGTAGGGGTAACTACACATATAGTATCGTGTTATTTCAAACCGTGTCAGTATGTCTGATACATACTACATAATGATTGGGATTCTAGGGAGTGCTACTAACCATTCTCAGTTTTTAATCTAAGTGAGCGGCGAGCATGTGGACTAATACCAAGCTGGGTGCAATTTGAAAAAAAGGGACTACTGGCTTCCACCACATTAGAAGCGCTAAAGAATACCTATGAATATGTGCAGTGGAATACTGAATGGTTTGCTACCCTGGATAAACGAATTCGATACTACCACAATCACGCTTTCATTGGGTAATTTGGGATATTATTTACACACATTTGCTCTTCATACTCTTGCTGGTCATATACATTTATGCTGTGACTGCTACAAAGCATTGCAACCTAGTGACTACCGAGTTATTGACCACCATGCACATATGGATAGATGGGTCGCAGTTTAACAAATATCACACCAACAATACTGGTGCAGAGCTCCCCTAACAATGCTACACGAGGTATATGAAGATGATTGATGCATGCACATGCGGTGAAGTGTACTATTTGGACAATTAATTTTTTTTTCTAATGTATATATTGTATATAATAAATTATTTCCTGGTAGTATCGTACTGTGTTCTACGATGAGAAGATGTACTTTTTGTTCTAAGTGTGGTATCAGACAATTGTAAAAATTGCATGAGCAAGCCTTGAAAAAGTGAGAGCTATCTGAGTAGGTAGGGTGTGCAAATGGCCTTGAGAATGTGTTAGGTGTTAGTGACCTATGTATTTTTACACATTGGAGATGTGGTAACCTTGGTCAAGTGGACCTTGAGGAAGTAGCGCACACAAATTACCTAGATATTGGGTAACCTTGGGCTGCTGAGACCTTGAGAATGTGATAACCTTGATAATGCGGGACCTTGAAATTGTGGTGTGTTCCAGAACTGTCCAATCTTAACTACTTACATATCTATTCTTTTTCACTCTGCGTTATCGTATTACATAACTTCTACCAGTTTTTAGATACATTGTTTCCAATTTAATTAATTTTAACAGCATATTGTTGATTCGAGATGCTACGGTAAACATGTTACGTTTTATAATATTTTTCTACTCCTTGCATGATTTCTAATGCCCGTTACTCTATTTTTAACTGAACAGCTTAGTTTTTGCAAATGCGAGCATAAATAAAGGTAAACCCAAATGCATTTAAAGCAATATCGATCATAGTGTTTTTACCGATAATTGAAAAAAATCTCCCTTTCTTCTCTCTGTTTAGTGGATTTTATGGTGAATTTAGGTATTTAACTGGACTGTATTCCTTTTCTTCACTTTATTTGAATTTATGCTACATCCGTTTATGCATGTTACTGTATTCATAGAAAGATTGCTTTTTTATGTTAACTGACGGTAATAATACTTCTTGGAAGGTTTTAATTATTGTACAGCTCCTCACATATCAGTGTGAGCTCATTTAGGTAAGATCTTTGAAACCAGTTCGGTCGTTTGGCTGTACGACGTCGTGTTGAATGCAAACCACTCCACTACCTCAAACTCTGCTTCCCATTTGGAGATAGTTAACATTTGTTATCCAGAGAAGTAACTTATTTGATACACCTTATTTTGATTTAAATATAACCTATTGACAATTAATTTGTGCTAACAGCAAGGAAATGGTAAACAACACTCAAATTAAGTTAATTAATCTATTCATTAATTTGTGCTAACAGCAAGTATAACACTGTAACTCCACCCTCGGCTCTGCAAATTTTATTTTTATTTATTGATGCCTTTGCATTACTTCTCGGGTCGGGAGTAAAGATTGTCACTACTTTGTGAATAAACTTAAGAATAAATCTTAACAGGTTATAATAATAATATAAAATCAACAAACTCTAAAAATATAATAAAATAAACAAACTTAGTTATACTGGATTAAATAAATATACTTGAAACCAAAAATTATTCTGGTGGCCCCTGGTGGTCAAACCACTATGGTACGCCGCTGTCTTGCGCCTTCTAAGGATATTACTGTAAATATATAATTAAACAGACGTTTTAGAAAAATGTGAAATTCTCATTACTAAAAGGGTTAATTATAATGAACAAGTGATATCAGTGTAACTAAATATGTGTAATGTGAAGTCAGCTTTACAAAGTAGTTATTTGTAGTCAGGTGTGAAAGTTAGTGTGCTGGTAACAACCAGCTGCCCGGTATTAACTGTCCGTTTCAATCAAATGAATTGAACTCTGGGCTAGAATTATTAATAGGTAATAATTATTAGTAAATTGCTTATGAATTAAATCATAACAGTAAACTGGAATTTTATATACAGGTCAGGTCTATATACATGCAGGTCTGGATTGTTTATAATTAAATTGGGTAATAAGTGAGATTATCTGGAATGCTGGTAATATGGTAAATATAGACATATCAATAGGATATTCTGAATGATATTTGGGGAACGGTAATATCGTATTCGGAGTCGAAAATGCTGGAAACGTTTAAAGGGTTAATATCCTTAAGGGAGCCTTCTGTTAAGTAGAAGTAGCTAATTATTCAGGGTATAACTTCCGTCTAATAAACTGCATCCTTCAACGATCATTCAGTAGCGATCTAGCGGCGTTGGCACCACCAAGAGCATTGTATGAATAAACGTGTTTTACAGTTCTGTGAAGGGGCCTTAGAGTGATAAAGGGATGACTCTTGGATTAGAAATCTTTAGCTTTCCTGGTGTGTCACCCCCGGCAAACTAAGTACTTTTTACCCATGTCACTTTTATGCACCTTTTTCGCGGCTTTTGGCCACATAGAATGTTATACATATACTGGTCAGGATTACTGATCTGGTTACTGGTTAGGATAACAATACAGGTGCAGGATAGATTGATACAAGATGCTGGTCAGGATACTGGTCAGACTAGTAATTATTTATCAGGATGCAGGTCAAGCTACTAGTTGCTGATCAGGATAATGGTCAGGCTAGTCTGGCTGCGGGACAGGATAATACTACGGGTACGGAGTAAAATATATTACAGAAATTGGTTGAAGGAAGGAGTGTCGAGTGTAAGAGTGTATGAATGAATGAATCTGAGTATCCGAGCTAGGGGGTCTGGTATTTATAGGGAAATTGGATGGAGTGGGAAAGGAGTGGACAACTCATAGCGTTTATTAACAATGACAACTTAGTTCATCTGTCAAAAACAATGCATTCTATTATACGTTTTATCACTTTCACATCGGATAAACTGCTGGTAGGTACGTTTGCAGGTGGATAAACTACGTGTTGATTTTTCCATGGTAACGATAGTTACATTCTATCAACAACGCTTAAAACATAGTTTATCATGGTTAATTAAACGATTCATTAAATTTTCTTACCAAATGCCATTCGAGCTTGTGTTTATTCCCGGGACAAACTTTCATTTTGACAAAGCTCAAGCTTTGTTGCTTTTAGGTAACACGACTCAAGCAAATAACAAAAGGTAAAATCGCTCCACCTTCGGAGTCGCGATTTTACCATGTTATTTGCTCTCGTCAATTACCAAGCAACATAGCTTTCGTTTAAATTGAAAGTTTGTTCGAATAAACACAAGCTTTTATGGTATTACCCCCGATAAAACAGTTGTGGAAGGAAATAATAAATAAGCTTTCATAGGAATTATTTACTAGGATAGAAAAATGTATAGTACGGATTTTCAGGATCACTGTAACACAATAAACAGCTAAGCAATGAGTTTATCATTCAGAACTTTTCTAATGTTAAAATTTCCTTATCAGTTCTGAATATAGAGAATTCGGTTACAATTTGGTTAAATCGATGTCAGGATAACATTAAATTCATAATGTAACGGAGAATCAGTTATGAAAAAATTTCAGTTTAAATTAATTAATGATACAGGAATAATCCATTAACAAGCAATAATGAACGGCCAACGGCAAAGCAATTCTTGACTTAATTCGGCTGATTTGTTCAAGTGGGGCTAACGGAAAGTAAATCATAAAATAAATCAATATTCATATGTGGAAATAATTGCGGGGCATATTACTGACTCATTAAAAAAATCAGATCAAAGTCAGTAGCACTCAACATTAAAATTTTAATGCAATAGAAGTAATTCAATTATTGAGGCTTACCTAAAATGGTTCCGGAGAACACCTCGCTTACACACTAGGTTATTAAAAAGAACACTCTCATTTACTCACAATGTTAATAATAATTTTAGAGCCTTCAAAAACACTGCCCGAAAAGAATCTATATTAGGAATAATATTTCCCGTGAAAATTTATCTTATGTAACACATTTTGTTATCGAAGTTTGCATATTGTGTTGCCTTAGTTCATTTACATTTAAATAGAAATGATAATACTCTACAGGGTGTTCTAATTTTTTTTGAAGAAGCGAAACACGGTAACGGAATTTTAGTTTAGTTGTAAGGAGCGGCTGGCCTCTGACAGATGACTGTTTGTGCCCTGCGGTATTTGTCTCTAAAAAATGGACATAAAAAGGAAAATTAAATTGTATGGTACTCTAAGTTACCGTAGATTTTAATTTCTCCTTTTTATGTCCATTTTTTAGACAGAAACCACTGTTACAGCTTGCGCGCGCACTGGGCACCTGTCAGGGGCCAGCCGCTCGTCAAATAGTGACCTGTCAGGGGCCAGCCGCTCGTCTGTATACGTAGCTTTTCTGAATATGGAGAACCCAAATTTGTTCGATATATTAACTTTTGTTTAAATCCAGAAAATCAATGGTTCTATCTTGTTCTTTATCTAGTATAAATTTTATGTTAGGATGTAAATTGTTAATATTAATTAAAAACTCATCAATCAAGACATGTTAAAATATCTTCAAGATAACGAAACCAAAATACAATCTTATCATAAACATTTAATTAACAAATTTAATCTTATAAATTATCCATAAAGATTTTGGCTAAAATGGGCAAAATTGGACAGCCCATAGGTAAACCATTTTTTTGTGGATAAATCTTATTATTGAATGTGAAATAATTGTGATTTCGTGTAACCGATCCTGAATCGCCTAGCAAAACAGCATAAATCCTTCTTAAGTCTTTACATAATGATAAACACAATTACTATCTCGTTTGCAGCGGTTAACGGTCGATGTGACACAAAATAGATATTACAGACACATAGTAATTCATTATTATCACATATTTTAACCTTTATCCACTGTTACTTTTGATCCAGATTTACAATTACACACTTTTAAAGTAACGTTGACTTAGATACAAAAGTTGAACCAAGTGGTATTCCGTAATTAACTTTATTCCAACGCTTCGCCTTAAACTATGCAGTTTTTGTCTAATTTAAACTCATTGCATCACTCAAACGTACAAACACCGTTTTGTAATCTTGATGAAATCAGAAGGGGTTTAAATTTTAATCATCTTGATTTTCGAAACTGGCTAATTTAGTTCTTCAATAAACACGACAATGACATAAGGCTTGTCAAATATTACGTTTAAGAATAAGTGCATTTTTCTTAAAATCAGGAGTAACCTGGTGTAAAACTAAACTAAGTTTATGAACATCACAGAAAGGGGAGATTTCGATCTGGTATGTATGTCTTGAACTAAACTGCTGGACAATTGAAGTTTGCAACAGAAACGAAACTTAAAGGTTCTTTTTACTTAATAACGTATAGGGCCTCCACGTGCACGACAAACTGCTAAACATTTCCTTGGCATGCTTAATATTAAATTGTTGAGGAAGTTCTGTGGTATCTGCTCCCACTCCTCTAATATTGAATTCGCAAGTTTATGTAATGTATTTGGAGCATTTGGGTGGTTAGATAATTGAAGTTTCAATCTACCCCACAAGATGTTCTATGAGATTGCAATCCGCCCAGCAGACAGGCCAGTCCATTCTCTCAAGTTGATGATCTTGAAAGATGGTGTTCACCAATGCTGCACGATGGGGACGAGCATTGTCGTCCATGTAAATAAAATTTCGGCCAAAATTTTGCCCAAATGGAATTAAATAGGTAGAATACATCGATTTCTATAAACGGTAGCATTCATTGTTTCTCCAATCAAAACAATCAGCTCCGTGCGGCAGTTTAAAATGATCCCACCCTAAACAGTTACACTACCACCTCCAAAACTACATGAGAAGCCACATAGTGTTCGTTGTAGCGCTCGTTTGGTGTACGCCACACTAAAATACGTCCGTCAGAATGGTGCAAACGAAATCTAGACTCATGGGCAAACATACACCTACTCCAGGGGCGTGCATCCCACTTCCGATTAACCTTGTACGAGCAACACGTTGCTGTCTCTTCAACAATGGACAAATAGCGCGTTTTCTGGCTATTAGATTGTACTCCCTCAACCTCCTTCTAACTGTTTTTGACGGAATAATGGTACCTTGCCCTTAACCCGTTATTAATGTGAATAGAAGTATGGGTTGGATATCTTCGGGCGCTTAATCGTAAATATTGGTTCTCAGCTGGTGTAGTTTTTCTTTGCTGGCCTCCTCCATGCCGAAAACCAACAATGCCAGTTTCGTTGTACTTTTTTAGGGCCATGATTATAATACAATGGGGCACATTAAAAAATCTACCAACTTTTCGTTGCGACCGTTTGCAATCATACGCAATGCAGTATTTATATTGTCTTTGCTTAATCTGTTAATTGGCATTTTAAAAGGTGTTTTGTATCACAAGCACAGTAATAGGAACTAAAAACTTAGAATAAACCAATCTGCACCAAGCTTAAAGTAACCTAAACTAATGGTGCAGCATTGTACGTTTTATTGAAACAAATAAATTGACGTTTGTTTGAGCCTAGCAACGAAAAACAATTGCAAAACGCAATCGGTTTTGTAGGCAGCGACACTGACGTTACCAAATAAAAAGCTAAAGTAACAATAAATATACATCAAGTAACAAAAAAAGTTTTTTTTTGGTGATCCACTTCAATTGTCTAGCAGTTTACATGGACTTTTCTCAATTAACTAAATTATAATATCAAACAACCTTCAAGACTTGTCGCCAATTCTCTACTTTATCAAGCATAGATTGTAATATTTATAAATTAATTTAGGGAAAAATACTATTCACAAGAAATTCACAAATTCGATGTTTAAAACTAAATATTCATTTTAACATTCGGTTCTACGAATAATTCTACAAATTGCCTTGGCATTGGAATTTCGTGTCACCCGCAGTTTTTCAATTTTGATGGTGTGTATGTTGACATTGCGTTACGTCTCGTAAATAAGGAATTTAAATTTTCCGTTTATTCATACATTTATTGAATTTATATCAACACTTAAAAATAGTAGAGAAAATAGAATAAAGGAAAATCGGGGGAAAAATGTTTGTTCCGCATCAATAAAACAGCTTACGTACCGTCAGAGCTTAGATTCAATAAAAGCTTTCACATTGTAAGATAGACATCATTTACCCTTTATTCGCATGTTCTTCTATTCTCATTTATTCTTCCAATCCATCTTGTTCTATTTAAGTAAAATTGAATTATATTCTTAATTGCGTCAAACAAAAAACTAGTTAACATTTTTACATGTAGAAACATTATTTTTTGTAATGTTTCTTATTTTAGTATAATTGTATACAACCTGAAGGAATAAAAACATACAGCAAATGTTATGGGTATTTAATTTCGTTCTGTAATACGAATAGACGTCAATTTTAAGGTTGACTTATATCAGCTACTTTGAGTATTTACTAACAACTTCGCTTGTTCGATAGATCATAAATAATACATTGCATTATCAATGATTCTTTTTTATAACAGATGTTCACCTTCCCGTTAATATGAAAAATCTCTAAAATAAACCTATTAAATTCTCTTCAGGCGTCAACTGATACAGAACTCTTTAATTTAAAATCATATAAAACTTTTCAATGCTTGCGATTAATAGTACATAACATTTATGTTCATTTTTTAGGAATAAAAGATCAAAAACTTTATAAACAAGAAAGTTTCGCCAAGATCGGTCATGACGTCTGCGTGTGCGTGCGTGCGTGCGTGCGTGCGTGCGTGCGTGCGTGCGTGCGTGCGTGCATGCGTGAGTGCGTGCGCGTGCGTGCGTGTGTGTGTGTGTGTGTGTGTGTGTGTGTGTGTGTGTGTGTGTGTGTGTGTGTGTGTGTGCCGAAACGGTACTTCTTACATTACGCTTTCTTGCAATCGAATGTTTTCTGCAAGTATGCATTATATATGTGTGTATGTACTATTATATATATATATATATATATATATATATATATATATATATATATATATATATATATATATATACGGGTGGATACTCTGAGTGGAGTAAATTCTGTAAATGAAGTCCGGGAGAAAGATCATAATAGGCGTTCTTTATAATTGTTTCCAGCCCTCAATCTGGGGGTTACAGTTTCTCCATATATCCACCCCCGGGGGTGAGGCCACCCCTAACTTTGTTTTTCAAATGTAAAGGTAGGTCAAGTGATACACCGTGAGAAAGCTTGTATTAAGAGGAATACAACGCAGTATTTATTTTCTCAAAATTTTAAACATTATTTGGTTGAACAAAAAAATCAAAATCTAAAATAATTAACAAATAAACGCACTCTCTTAGCAAAGGAAGCGTCATTTGAGAACTTTCTTAAACTAAACTACGATTTAACGACTTCTCTGCCAAAAAATCTTTTCTTATGGGGTACACTCATAACTTTAAAGATGTTCAAAATAGTGTCTATTTGTTTCTTGACAAAGACCCAATCGGTGATAAAAACCATTTCTCACGTTTTGAAACATGTCTGGTGGAATATTTCTGATTTCTGCAGTAATTCTGTCCCTCAGATCCTGAATGTCGGTAGGTAATGTAGCATAAAACTTACTCTTCAAATATCCCCATAAAAAAGGTCATGGAGATTAAGATCCGGGGATCGTGGTGGCCATTCAAGTGCACCTCTTCGACTAATTCATCTATTTGGAAAATTTTGATTTAAATTGTTCCGTACTGGAAATGCACAGTGCGGTAGAGCGCCATCTTGCTGAAACCAAAATTATCTCATCTAAGTCATTTGGATTGTTATATGGAAATAGACACCTTAAATTTGGGAGCAGGTCATCTGTGTGCATAGAAAGATATAACTGCCCACCAAGATTACCATTCAGAAAAAAATGGCCCTAACACTCGATCTCCAATAATCCCAGCCCATACGTTTAATTTTTGTGGATGTTGCGTGTTCTCTATAGCGCCTTTCTATTTGGATAATTGTGCCTTGAGAAAGCCGCTGTAAATCTTCGGTCACCATATCCAAACAACATTGATATCTCAATGCGAAGGGCTTCCGTTAAATAAGCTATGCTAAAGAATTTATTACGATGTGAAGATCTGAAAACTACTCTAGAGGAATTATTTACTTGAATAAACGAGCAAAGAAGAATACAAGGAACAGACAATATTGTAATTTACTAATGTGGACGAGACTAAAACAGAAAATTAAGAGCGTTTTACATCAACGATAATACCTGGCTTGCTGAGATAATAAATGCATGTTATCAATAGGGCACATTTTTATCTACCGACCATCAATGCTTTGTCGAAATTAATAAGCATTTACTGAGTGTAAGAAACATAGAAGATAAATATTTTATCCTTCTACGATAAGATCAGGCTTGTTCCGATAATAAAAGCATGTTATCACTACAGTACATTTTTACCTACCGACATTTCAATCATCTTCGAAATTAAATACCACTGAGCCAGAGAAAGTTGTTCATTTAGGTTTTTTCATTTTATCTTTGAAATTCCCGAGAAAATTAGTACTGCGTTGTATTCCTCTTAATACAATCTTTCACACGGTGTATCACTTGACCAACCCTATTATTTGAAAAAAAAAAGTTAGGGGTGGCTTCACCGCCGGGGGAGGATATATGGAGAAACTGTAACCCCCCAGATTGAGAATTGGAAACAATAATAAAAATGCCTATCATGATTTTTCTCGCGGACTTCGCCCGTTTGAGTTACAGAATTTATTCCAGTATCCACCCTATATATATATATATATATATATATATATATATATATATATATATATATATATATATACTATATTATTGATATTTCAGCAAAATACTGATTAAACCACTATTAACAAATTCAAAATGGAGATATTTTGCATCAATTTATGGCAAATGTCAGGTGGTATCCTTTATACAACCGTCTGTTAAAGAGATACAGGATGTGCAATATTATTTTAGTTGTTTTTCATCTATTTGTTAATATTCTTACTATTTTATTGTTCATGATAATTCTTAACTCTAAATAAACCAATGCTTTCGACTTTTCCAGGTTATTTTAATTACTTCAATATTTCAGCATTGGATGTTTCAAAGCCAAATATCTTGAAAACGATGCGATACAGCAGGTTTCATAAATTATAGCTCTGCTGTGTAAAAAAAATTATAAATTAAGAATTTGACCAAACTTGAAATCCTTAAAATGTAAAAGTGTACAGTACACATTCACTCTATTATAACCAAACTGTGAACAGATTTCAGTTTCTCGATCTAAAAAACCCAAACGTCAAAATTTTGTACGGATATTAGTATTTATTAGGAAATAAAAATTTATTTTGCATTTCACACATTGTTTCCCTTTAACTATTAAGTTTTGAACAAAGGTAAGTTAAACTAAATCGCAATATTTTTACCTTGAGGATCTACTTATCAATTTTGGTTTATTACCGCAGGACCCCTTGTATTATCTAACAGTTTATGGAACAAAATTCTTAGTTTGGTAATACTGAAGTAATTGTGGTTGATTCAGTTAACATCGATGTTTTATTTAGTGTAATGTTTAATGTGAAAAAATTATTAGTATTCGACCTTCTCGGCCTAAACTAAATTCGATCCGTTTGAGGAGTCAATTACAATTGCTAGCGCATGCAATAAACTGTTTTGTAGGCTTTTCCTCAAAGAGAACATAATTGCGCTCATTTCAAAACATGGTTAAAGACGTGCCGACAAACAGTCAAAAGTCGCAATACAGTGGTTGCGCTGGGTAGAATATTCACAACAAGTGACCATGCAGCATGCCGGAAGAGCCCGCGAGTTTAGAATACCTACAGGTGTTAAGCTTGATGGTTATTGTGTGAAATCATATACCGTTTACGAGTTTCTTGGATGCTATTGGCACGGTTGCGAGGAGTGTTTCCCCAACCAGGCCAATATTGACCCAAAGCTGTTTGTCCGAAACGAGAACACGGCTTCAATATTTCAGTTTCTACGCGAGCGTGGATATAAATTAGTAGAAATGCGTCAATGCCACTTTAAAAAACTAATATTTGCAAACGATGAGTTAAGATCTTTATGACGAACCTTTAATTCCACGAGACGCGTTTTACGGTAGTTGCACTAATGCCCGCAAACTCCACCATAAGTGTGACTGCATTAGTGAGAAAGTCATGTATTATGACGTGTGCTCGTTATACCCTTATGTAAATAAACACTGTAAATTTCCTGTAGGTGATCCGAAAATTCACGTAGGTTTAGATTGTAAGAACATTTCACTGGAAACGGTGGAGGGTTCAGTTAAATGTCGAGTACTACCGCCCGCTGACCTCTATCACCCTGTTTTGCCTCTAAAAATGCATGGTAAGTTGATGTTTTTGTTATGTAGGACTCGCGGTGCTGAACTAAATGAAGAAGAATGTGGGCATAGTGAAGCGTGTATGATAAAGCTACGAAACAGGGTGGACTGTTTAGTGGTTACATCGATAATTTCCTGAAACTCAAGACGAGGTACATAACAGAATATTACAATAAAGTATAACAACTAAAAATGGGGGTGCGATTGATTGTTATATTAAAAAAGTAAATTGCATCACGGTCTAGCTCAGTGAGGTACATACTTATGAAACTTACTGTATTTGAGAACTCATTTTGAACAGATCGTGAGCAAGGCAGAGATATATTCATAGATATAATCAGTATAAAGCATTTTTTTGTTGGACGCCACTCAATTTATAGGTTTAATAATTAAAACACAACAAAAACTGAGAAAGTTGTACATTAATAGCATAATAGTTAATCTGAATAAACACTAAACAACTGCATTTATTTATATTTAATAAAGTAAAATGTCTGATAAATATCAACATAAAATAACTAAAAGTATATTTCTCGTAAAGATTTACGATACTGAAATTACTAAATTCAGCACAACTATATAAGCTTACAATCTATATTTACTTAAAATTCAAAATGCAATATGATCAATATTTTTCAGTAGTAATAAAACGTATACTAACCTATGTTAACAAATATTACGGTTAATGTAGGTTATGAACTCAATTGTTTTTATCTTAGGAACAGAAAACAGTTGTTCCTTTATAACTGTATCAAAATAGCACTGATTTCTTTACATTGAAACGTACTTTGCATAAAAGGATACGTATTACTTACATGTACTTTAAATAAAACTATTACTTCGTCTTAAAATGGATTGTAGTAGGAGGATTTCATTTACATTCATAAGATAAACATACCATAAAGGTAATTTCCATTTGTCAATAACGTACCAATAAACGAACGGTAGACCATATATGTAATTTTCATGTCTTCCACGTACCAATCATAGAAAAACTACAAACGCAGGCAAACTAACAGCAGGCGTACTAACATCAAGCGGTAATCAAACAAAGGTATCCCCATTTCTAATTATTCAAGACAAAAATTGCATATCATCCACGCCATTTTATGTATTATGACGTCAACACCTCAAAAATTCATTAAAATTTCAGCTTTTTCTTAACACAAGCGGTATACTTAATGTAGAGGCGTACCCTTGCACCCTATTAACTATAATATTTACAAAAATGTAATTGGAAGCCTTACATACCTTATAAAAGGGACGCAAAACGTAATGTAATGAACCGTATCGCAGAAGAAACAGAAAGGAAGCGATTCAAGCGTGTTAAGTTCGCA
>JARFJB010002010.1:2557500-2692500 GCA_036346205.1 Vesta saturnalis
AACTCTCTGTGTCTGTGTCTGTGTCTGTGTCTGTGTCTGTGTCTGTGTCTGCGTCTGCGTCTGCGTCTGCGTCTGCGTCTTCGTCTACGTCGGTGTAGGTGTCTGTGTCTGTGTCTGTGTCTGTGTCTGTGTCTGTGTCTGTGTCTGCGTCTGCGTCTGCGTCTGCGTCTGCGTCTTCGTCTTCGTCTGCGTCTGCGTCTGCGTCTGCGTCTGCGTCTGGCTCTCTCTCTGTCTCTGTCTCTGTCTCTGTCTCTGTCTCTGTATCTGTCTCTGTCTCTGCCTCTGTCTCTGTCTCTGTCTCTGTCTCTGTCTCTGTCTCTGTCTCTGTCTCTGTCTCTGTCTCTGTCTCTGTCTCTGTCTCTGTCTCTGTCTCTGTCTCTGTCTCTGTCTCTGTCTCTGTCTCTGTCTCTGTCTCTGTCTCTGTCTCTGTCTCTGTCTCTGTCTCTGTCTCTGTCTCTGTCTCTGTCTCTGTCTCTGTCTCTGTCTCTGTCTCTGTCTCTGTCTCTGTCTCTGTCTCTGTCTCTGTCTCTGTCTCTGTCTCTGTCTCTGTCTCTGTCTCTGTCTCTGTCTCTGTCTCTGTCTCTGTCTCTGTCTCTGTCTCTGTCTCTGTCTCTGTCTCTGTCTCTGTCTCTGTCTCTGTCTCTGTCTCTGTCTCTGTCTCTGTCTCTGTCTCTGTCTCTGTCTCTGTCTCTGTCTCTGTCTCTGTCTCTGTCTCTGTCTCTGTCTCTGTCTCTGTCTCTGTCTCTGTCTCTGTCTCTGTCTCTGTCTCTGTCTCTGTCTCTGTCTCTGTCTCTGTCTCTGTCTCTGTCTCTGTCTCTGTCTCTGTCTCTGTCTCTGTCTCTGTCTCTGTCTCTGTCTCTGTCTCTGTCTCTGTCTCTGTCTCTGTCTCTGTCTCTGTCTCTGTCTCTGTCTCTGTCTCTGTCTCTGTCTCTGTCTCTGTCTCTGTCTCTGTCTCTGTCTCTGTCTCTGTCTCTGTCTCTGTCTCTGTCTCTGTCTCTGTCTCTGTCTCTGTCTCTGTCTCTGTCTCTGTCTCTGTCTCTGTCTCTGTCTCTGTCTCTGTCTCTGTCTCTGTCTCTGTCTCTGTCTCTGTCTCTGTCTCTGTCTCTGTCTCTGTCTCTGTCTCTGTCTCTGTCTCTGTCACTGTCACTGTCTCTGTCTCTGTCTCTGTCCTGTCTCTGTCCCTGTCCCTGTCCCTGTCCCTGTCCCTGTCCCTGTCCCTGTCCCTGTCCCTGTCCCTGTCCCTGTCCCTGTCCCTGTCTGTCCCTGTCCCTGTCCCTGTCCCTGTCCCTGTCCCTGTCCCTGTCCCTGTCCCTGTCCCTGTCCCTGTCCCTGTCCCTGTCCCTGTCCCTGTCCCTGTCCTCCTGTCCCTGTCCCTGTCCCTGTCCCTCTGTCACTGTCCCTGTCCCTGTCCCTGTCCCTGTCCCTGTCCCTGTCCCTGTCCCTGTCCCTGTCCCTGTCCCTGTCCCTGTCCCTGTCCCTGTCCCTGTCCCTGTCCCTGTCCCTGTCCCTGTCCCTGTCCCTGTCCCCTGTCCCCTGTCCCGTCGTCCCTGTCCCTGTCCCTGTCCCTGTCCCTGTCCCTGTCCCTGTCCCTGCCCCTGTCCCTGTCCCTGTCCCTGTCCCTGTCCCTGCCCCTGTCCCTGTCCCTGTCCTGTCCCTGTCCTCTCTGTCTCTCGTCTCCCGTCTCGTCTCCGTCTCCTGTCTCCGTCTCCGTCTCCGTCTCCGTCCTCTGTCTCTGTCTCTGCTCTGTCCTCTGTCTCTGTCTCGTCTGTCTCGCTCTGTCTCTGCCTCTGTCTCTGCCTCTGTCTCGCTCTGTCTCTGCGTCTGCGTCTGCGTCTTGCGTCTGTCGTCTGCGTCTGCGTCTGCGTCTGCGTCTGCGTCTGTCCTCGTCCTGCCTGTCTCTGTCGTCTTCGTCTTCGTCTCGTCCTTGCGTCTGCGTCTGCTGTCTGCGTCTGCGTCTGCGTCTGCGTCTGCGTCTGCTCTGCTGTCTGCGTCTGCTGTCTCGTCTGCGTCTGCGTCTGCGTCTGCGTCTGCGTTCCGCGTCTCGTCTCCGTCTGCGTCTGCGTCTGCGTCTGTGTGTTTGTGTGTTGTTTTTGTGTTTGTGTTTGTGTTTGTGTTTGCTGTCTCTGGTCTGCGTTTGCGTTTGCGTTTGCGTTTGCGTTTGCTTTGCGTTTGCGTTTGGTTTGCGTTTGTCGTTTGTTGTTTGTGTTTGCTGTTTGTGTTTGTATTGGTTTGTGTTTGCGTCAAATGCCTGGAAATTCAGGTTGACTTGTTATATGCCTGTTTAAAGTGTTAGTCTTTTATGCGATCAAAATGTAGATGAGGCTATAATTGCACGTTACTGTTATAATCCGTGGTTAGTTTATGTTGTAAATGCTGTTTGTGTTTATAATGCATTATTTCTTTTTATGTTGTATGCGATTTGGTAATTTGTTTGTCTCAAAAAATCATGAACATCCTCATTGTATTTTTAATGCCTGTTTACCTTTTATGTAATTACCTAATTGGCGGGTTTTTCCCAAAACCCATTAGAGGTTTCTGAGCACTGAATAGTGAACTTTGTTATTGCGATTGCATAACTGGGAAATTCAGAAGCTAATTACTTTATATTAAAGATTAGGGGAAAACCGTTAAGGACTTTATCTTGAATTTATTTCTATATTTCTTCGCGATTTAAAGTTGGGTTGCGATTAAAAGTCTGTTTATGTATTTTGATTTGATTGATTCGATTGATTGATTTGATTTGGCCTGAACAGAGGGGCGAAGACCCGAGACCTGGTTCCGGAGTCCTATAGCTGTCGTACAGGGTGGAATTGGCCCTCCATTGCAAACAAGAGGGCCGGGAAATGGGGCGAAGACCCTAGAGTAAGTTATGGGGCCCTATAGCTGTCTTACGTGATAGAATCCGTCCCCCTATTTTCAAATGTCTAGTTTTGCCGCCATAACAATTACATGATCTACATCTGCTTTTAATGATATACAACTAGGTGGCGACACAATCAACCTCCATTACAGGAAACATTCATAAGTGTTGAAAATACACCACTAGATGGTGACACAAACATAACCAACCAAATCAGAATACAGCACCTTAAATTTAGGAAACTTCTTTAACGACAGAATACAGAAACCTTTGCTGACAATTTGGTTCGCATATTGGCTAGAATACAGAAATTATCTTCACCAACAGTTAGTTCGCGTATTGGCTGAATATGCAAACTTTAGGGACCTCCTTTATGCGCAGAATACAGAAACCTCCTTTACCGACGATTGGTTTGCGTCTTGACTAAAACTGGCCTCATTCTACTCATAATAACGATTACCACTAGGTATGAAGTAGACTTGAAAGAGACCAACTCAGCAAGGTCGTAGAATGATGTTCTCACACCACGCTTTCTCTAGGTAAAAGAGATACAAACGCTGATTGTGGAGTATTGCGAAATCTAGATCCTAATCAATAGATCATAGTTATTTTGAAAGGCTAGAGTTAAAGAGATACACAAGAACGTAAGTAAAATGGTATTTTACATCCGATCGATAATAACCACCATCAATGTTGTATTAATTATAAACCTGTTAGAAAGACTTTTCTTTGTTTCATTTTTAATTAAAGAAACCTCAAAAATTTAAGTAGTAAAGCCGACCTAAGTGAAAAGCGGACTTTACCCGCAGCGTGTACCCAAATTAAGAAAGTATACACAACAGTACTATTAATATGGACATTGCTAACCTCATTTTAACTTTAAGTTAAATGCCGTCCTTCTTTTTAAACACGCACGAATATGGAAGAAAAAATCCATCGTATCAAGTAGTAATTTCTAACTTTAATTTTTTTATCCAGTAGTAATAAATTCTACCGCTTGAAGCGCAAACCGCTTGTTTTGTAGAAACTATAAGTATTATATACTAAATCGAAATAATATGCAATCTTTATGTATTAAAGACAGTTTGGTAACTATGCAAACAATCGTAAAAAGTCAAACTATCGACCGAAGCGGAAAAAAAACAATTTTACCGAGAACTGTAGTACGCAAAATTAAATCGTGCGTACATATCTTACGTGCAAGGAAAATTACCTATCTACAGGTAGGTAAGTAAAAATAATGAAAAATCATAAAATGGGAGTTCTCAAGGTTAGAGATAAGTAAGGATTGGCAAGTGGTACCCCATGTTCGATCGGCAGTACAAAATGTTACAGAGGATACGTGAGGGAAGCTCTAAAAAATGAATTAGGTTCAAACCGTAGGTTTTAGTGAAACCTTTTGTGCTACAATTGTATCAAAAATGTTTTCTGGCAAAACCACGCATGAGTCAGATTCACGCATACAATGAAGGTACTATTTAAGTGGGATTGTTTGTGCCCTGTATCATAGTCAAAATGTGAAACAATAAATGATAGGGTCTTGTCACACGTGTCAATCCATTTATCATACCTACGATCAGACAGATATGCAGCAATACTTGCTTAAATACATAAATCAGAAATAGAAGAAACCTGCGGAAAGAATTGCACGAAAATGGCCTGACTTTTAACACGTTTAAATCCAGTTTCGATCGATATCTATTATTATTACAAAATAAATCAACCTGCAAGTTTGTAAACCTTAGTAGTTAAAGTGTGTTGACGCTTGCAAATTTCAATTTCCCAAAATAATGTATTGTATCTGAATTTTAATTAACTCCAAAAAGAGTACCAATAACGTCGCTCACATAAATTTTACACATTCTTCCATACGTTTCTATAGCATAAACAGAATAAAGTAAACAATAACATCAAAGTAATATGGTTAATATACGGGTGAATACAGTTTTGCTACATTAATTTAACCGCCTAAGCAAAATTTGTAAACAAAGAAAGCGTATTCGCCGGGAAAATATAATTAGACAAAAGCAATCTTCATTACAATTGTCCACAGAAGTCAATGTATGTAAGTAATTACCTTAATTTGCACACACGTACACATCAATTGGCTACTCTGAATCCTCCCCTTCCTTCAATAACCCAACTCGACAAAAGACGTTATAATTTCTACATAAAATTTGAGAGGAAAAAGAAAAAATGACTTCAACCACACGTGATAGCACGCACACGCACGAATACGCACACGGACACGCACCCGCAAGCCAGACGCGCACACAACACGCACACGCACACGCACGCACACGCGCACGCACGCGCACACGCACTCGCACACGCACGCACACACACACGCCCACGCGCACGCACACGCACACGCACACGCACGCGAACACGCACACGCACACGCACGCACACGCACACGCGCACGCACACGCACACGCACACGCACACGCACACACGCGCACACGCACACGCACACGCCCGCGCGCACGCACACGCACACGCACACGCACACGCACACGCACACGCACACGCACACGCACACGCACGCGCACGCGCACACGCACGCACACGCGCACGCACGCGCACACGCACACGCACACGCACACGCACACGCACACGCGCACGCACACGCACACGCACACGCACACGCACACGCACACGCACGCACACGCGCACGCGCACGCACACGCACACGCCCACGCACACGCACACGCACACGCACACGCACACGCACACGCACACGCACACGCACACGCACACGCACGCACACGCACACGCACACGCCCACGCTCACGCACACGCACACGCACACGCACACGCACACGCACACGCACACGCACACGCACACACACGCACACTCACACGCATGCGCACACGCACACGCACACGTACACGCACACACTCGCACACGCACACGCACACGCACACGCACACGCACACGCACACGCACACGCACACGTACACGCACACACTCGCACACGCACGCTCACACGCACACGCACGCTCACATGCACACGCACACGCACACGCTCACACACATGCACACGCTCACGCACACTCACATACCCACACACCCATACACCCACACACCCACACACCCACACACCCACACACCCACACACCACACACCACACACACACCCACACACACTCACACACACACACACACACCCACACTCACACAGACAAACACACGCACACTTAGTTATAGTAAAAAAATCGTTGTCACAAACTACTACTCAAAGTAAATAAACTGGATCTTATAATATTATTCTGTTAAAGTTAAATATTGTTAAAATTTGGGTTTCAATATTATTAATTTCCATTGTGTAGTGTAATGCAACTAAATTAGTGACATAAACGGAACGAATTTACTGGTTCTCCCTTATCGCTATACTCTAAATACTTGAAAATTAATTGATTTTAAAGTAACAAATTTACTTTAAAATTGTGATGAATGTATGATATGGAATCAGACAAAAAAACAAAAATCGATACCGGTTTAAACGGTGTCTTTATTAAAGTGAGAAATTTCCTTTAATAACAAATCAAATTTGGTTACACTTGTTTTCAATTTTGATGCAATTAATTTATTAATTTTGATGGTAGAAAAAATGTTTAATAAATGTAACGATCTAGCTACGTACAATATCAGAACAGTACTGAACCACACTTATAAACTTATCTACGTAAATACAATATCATACTCTTATTTGCAAAATGCAGATGCTGAAGTTGGCCGTTAGTTAAGATTATGGTTTGATACTGAAAAAGTTTATGAAGTATTTTGGTTGTAAAATAATAAAAAATAGATAAAGTGATACAAAAGTGTGACCTGTTCATAAAATAAAGAACTAAACCATTCTATAATTAAACATTCTTAAGTTTTACGATACTCTAAATATTTTATGCTGTGCACTTTTACATAACGAACTTTATGTAGTAATAAGTAAGTTACAAAGTTTTACGTAAAGTTCAGATTTACAGAATTGAGATTATTTCAAAATTTCTTTAAAGTGTAATCTAATATACTGCGGTTTAAACCCTTTTATCAAGTTAATCATGAAAAAGCATTCGGTTACACTCACTATAGCTTTATGTATTACATTTCAAATTCCAGCTTTTTGTAATGTGATTGTAAAGTAAATTAAGTTTTATATAATTTATATTAGGAAGGTTATTTTTAGGTAATTACATTATACCACCATTAGAAAGAAACGTTTTTGTACTTTTCTTCTAATAATTTCTTTATTGTATTAGCTTTATAATAAAGTGACAACAATCTTGGAAAATTTTAAAGCTTTTAAAGAAAATTGCGATAAAAGTAATTTTACGCTCTTTAACCTTTGCACTTTTTAAAAATAATTTCATGTAAGTAAAATACCTACAGTCAAATTGTTTTAGCAAACTTACCACAACATTTAACAATTAACTTTACACTTCGTATGTAATGAACATGGAAATTCAAATTTAAACACTACGTTCTACCTTAATTTAGACGTTACGTACACCATCAATTTGCGTTTTTGAATGACTTAAATAAACAAAAAAATACACTATAGTTGAACTGTTTTTAATTTTTTATTCACCAACAAACTTTTTATTTATATATTTAATAAAACTAATAATTTTTACACTATTATGTGCGTTTGTCATACTATTAAGCATCGTATACAGTCATAAGAATTCAAACAGCTGTATTATATATATATATATATATATATATATATATATATATATATATATATATATATATATATATATATATATATATATATATATATATATATATATATACGGTGACCATACGTACTTATTTTAGTAGGACAGTACTTTCTTTTCTGCCAGTGTCCTAAGGTCCTTAATAGAAGCATGAAGTACACTAAAATGTACTTTCTTTTTCTTGAAGATGCAAATATCGCAAATAGGTATACCAAAATATTTATTTTTTATTTAAAAAGAATGCTTATCGGTGATTCACTGATCATGACGCAATAACGACGTTAAGAAGTTGTTGAGAATGTTCGCGTAGTTTGTTTCCCGAACGTTCCAGTCCCCCCTCGATTATCCTAGACGCACAGCCCAGAATGCTCCGCGACTGGAACGTGCGAGAATCGAAGCGAAGTTTAGCGAGCCGCATATAAATAGCGACAGCGCTCGGACTAAGACTAAACAAGTTCAATTCTACACGAGTTTTACCGTTCGACAGCAAGCGAACATATTATTCGTTAATTGTTTTTGTTGAATGCAGTCTGGTTTTCTGTGCTGGTTTCGCTTACTAAAAAGCAACGTCGTTTGATTTCAGTTACCTACTTGTGCATTATTTGCGTAAACATGGCACCGCCTCGAAGAAAGTGTCATTTTAATTTGGAGTTACAGAAAGAATATCCGTTTATGAAAATAAAAATAAATTGAGTCCGCATATTGTGTACTGTGAAATTTGTAGAAGTGATGTTGATATTTCCAACAGTGGTCGCAGCAATATTAAGGCTCATCTAACCAAGAAAAAGCATACATTAGCTGCAAATACGAAGTCTAAAAGCGCTACACTAAACACTTTTTTCAAAAGTGAAAACTTCAGCTCTGAAAATATGTTAATTGCAGCCAAGGAAGGTACTTTCGCGTATCATACGATCAAGCATCAGCAGAGTTTTAGATCTTTGGATTGCACATCAAAGCTAATAGCGAACATGTTTGAGCCCAAATTTATGGCAGCTCGAACCAAAACTGAAGCCATTATAAAAAATGTTTTTGCTAAAGGATCCCAGTTGCGATTGGAACTTGATCTACACAAAGCACATTTTGTTAGCATCATGATCGATTCGTCCAACCACAAAGAAATTAAAATAGTACCTTTGTTGGTGAGATACTTTAATTGTGAAAAAGGTATTCAAGTGAAATTACTTCAGTTGCAAGACTTACCTGGTGAAACATCAGAACAGTTAAATAGTTATGTGTTTAATACTTTGAAAACCCACAATTTAGTGGACAAGTGTATTGGATTAGCTGCTGATAATACCAATACAAATTTTGGCGGAATGAAAAGAAAGGGAGTGAACAACCCAATTGCAAAATTGAATGCTTCTCGTGGCAAACCTCTGGTTGGCATTGGTTGTGTTGCACACATTTTGAACAATTGCGTACAAAATGCTACGGACGTCTTACCAATTGATGTTGAAGTTATTGTTGTTAAGTTATTTAAGCATTTCTATATTTATACAGTGAGAGTAAATCAACTTAAACAATTCTGCGACTTTGTTAATGTTGAATACAAAAAGATGTTATCATTTTCTAAAACAAGATTTTTAAGTCTGATGCCCGCAATTGAACGAATTCTACAAATGTACGAACCGTTGAAAGCATACTTTTTGTCTATTGAAAATTGTCCAATGATTTTGAAGCAATTTTTTGAGTGTCGCACCATCGAAATTTGGATGTGGTTTGTACACAACATTGCTTCTATGTTTCACAAAGTCATATTAAAGGTAGAGGGTGACAAAATATGCGCAACAGAGGCCGCCCAAGAGTATTTCGATCTTCAAAATAAACTTGAAAATCGTTTGAATGAATTATTTTTGCCGCTTAAAGTAAGAGAATCCCTTTTACAACTTGACAATTTGGAAGGTAGTTTAAACTATCGAGATGACTTCATCTCACAGGTTAGATTATTTTATTCAAATTGTGTGAGTTACTTGAAGAATTGGAGTACAAATTTAAACGAATTAAGGCTCTTTGAATGGATAAATTTGAGAAACCAAGTTTCATGGAATCAAATTTTGTGTTCATGTGCTGCTTTTAAAGACTACTTGGGTTCGACACTGAATGAGGACGAACTCTTCGATGAAGTTAGTCTATTACAAGCTAAACTGTCAGAAGATAAAATTGCCGAGTGGAACTCGAAAAATATAGCTACCGAAGATCGATGGGTTGAAGTATTTAAATGGAATCAAGGGTCTGGATCAAGCGAAGATTTCAAAAATTGTGAGATTTTGTCAGTTTATTTTTTGTCTTCCTGGAACAAGTGCGTCAATTGAGCGACTGTTCTCTAATATTAATAACTACTGGAGTGCAGAAAAATCGCAAATGAAAATATCGAGACTAGAAGCTGTGATGCAAGTGTACACAAACTTCGATGAGACTTGCAGTGAAATGTTCCAGTTTTTGAAGACCAGAAAGCAAATTTTGGAATCTATCCTAAGCTCTCAAAAATACGATTGGCACAAAGGTGACCCCACTGATGGCGTTGCAGGCACGTCAAAATAATTAATAACATTACACATTTCTGCCAGAGTATTTTATGTGTTTGTATTTGTTCTAATATAGGAATATAGGTACATATATTATGTATATGCATGCGTCATTAAAAATTATTTTATTTTTTATTCTCATTTTGATGCTTGGCTATGTCACTCTACATTTAGTTCTTTGATTTGTCCGTTTTTATCTATTCCTAATACAACTTTTTGTTACTTTTTATTTCTGTACTTATTTTTCTGAAAATAAATATGGTCACCCAATATATATATATATATATATATATATATATATATATATATATATATATATATATATATATATAGGGTGTTCCATAAGTATAGGGACACAGCTCAACTACAAATTCCTTAAGTCAAATGGGATCTTTTTAAGGAGCTCTTTACAGTGATAAAAAATAATTTTAACACTGGGTATATTTCAGAAATGACATGACGTATCAAGCTGAAAATTGGAACACATCCACTTCGGAGGAAGCTGAATATTCTCAGTTTATGAGCCATACTGCATATTGTAGAGCGCGATGTCGACAGATTTTTCTCGTATGTTTCTTATGATCAGCACTTTCGTATCTGCGGGTAAAGTTTATGATGGAGAAACTAATTTTCCATAAAAAAGGTGTACTTGTTTCATATCCACAAAATATATCGTTTTCAAGGAAAACGCACCTAAACGTTTTAATGCACCAATTTAACGCTTTTCACTAGATACGATTGTATCAAGTTACCACTTGCCATACTAATATTAATGCACTTTCTAATAACAATTAAATTGAATTAAGTAGGTATTAGATTTTATTGGCTATTTACAAAAGATTTTCAAAATGGACGCCATTAGCTTCAATGCACTTTTGACAACGTTTGACTAAATTTTGTCTAACACGGAATAAATGCTGAGCATTATTCTCGAATTTTTCTTGGCAGTTCCACTCAATTGCCGTTTAATTGTTTATAAACAATGGATTTCATGTGACCCCATAAGAAAGAATCTAACGGATTGAGATCTGGGCTTCGCGGTAGCCAGGGATGATCACTCCACGTCCAATCCGTCGTTGTCGAAAGTGGTTATTTAAATAATTTTGCAAATTTCGGGCATAATGAGCAGGAGCACCATCGTGCATAAACCACACATTGTTTTCTAATCTTAAGTAGAACATGCTCTAGTAAGGTGGGCAAAGTATTTTGCCACGTGTCTAACCACTACACGGCATAATACAGGAGAAATTAGTGAGCTCGGCTAAAACTCAATCAAACGGTCTGAAGACCACAGAGCACTCAGTTGCACGGGTGTTTTGGATGTAACGATAAAGTAGGTTAAATTGGAGTTTGGTTAGTGAAAATAGAACCCAAA
The DNA here is from genome assembly GCA_036346205.1 of Vesta saturnalis. Taxonomy (NCBI): domain Eukaryota; kingdom Metazoa; phylum Arthropoda; class Insecta; order Coleoptera; family Lampyridae; genus Vesta; species Vesta saturnalis. The sequence continues at coordinate 2,568,982 of JARFJB010002010.1, forward strand.
TAGGCGCCACAAGCTTTAAAGCAAAAAAAAAAGGAAAAAGAAATAGGTTCTTATTCCTTGGAAGAGGGAGAGATCCTGTAAAGCTTGAAACAAGGAGTAATAGGAATAGTAATTAACAATTCCCTCAACAAACGTAAATTTATTTCTCTCCTTAAATTAAGGAGGCAATAAGTCCAACGATATTGTACAGTTAGATAAATATATGAATGATAAATAAGATAAGTTACATACAGTATATATGTATTATTCCCAAAACCAAAAGAAATTAGTATAAGTTAAAATAAGCTTGACGAGGGAAAGTAGTGAGCTGGTACTTACGCCCACAATAATTTATAATTTATCATTATAATACCCCTTCCGGCCGACGCAAGATCTTACGTACCTTAGCCCGAAAAGGCCAATTTAATAAACTTATTAAATGAATTACTTATAAGAAAGAATAATTCAGCTTGCCTTTCGTTTAACAAAACTGAATACAAACCCCTTTTTGATTAAGTTACATAAATACAATTGGAAAAGCTTGTTCAGTCCCAATTTTATTTCAAGGAACAAAGAAAAACTGTAATTAAGCAATTTTAAATTAGAAACAGAAATTGGTCCGAAAGAGATACAGAACGGATACTCTTGTTACATCAATCAAGACAACCAAATGTAAACATGAACTTGGATGTAATCGTAACGGTGAAGTTATATGGACACTTCAATAGATGGAAACTTAAATATATAGAAACGTAGGTTTATGGAAACCCAAGTTAGTTGCTAAAACGAAAGTAAAGAATGAAAACGATGCTTATTTAATGGTAAGGTGTTACCTCTAAGATCGAATACGAGCGGTAGTTTAAATGTCTTAAACAATTTGTTACACCTATTTCTTTGAAAAGGTAATGTGAAATTCTTTTGTGTGTAAAACCTAAAAGAAAAGTTCTAACTACAACGAGGTTAACAAGGCCTAATACGGCTTACCAAAATGTGTAGGTGTAGTGAAATATTTCTATTACATCCGCCTTAAATAGGATTATATCACTTTTATACAACAAAGTGATATTATATAGTGAAAATTTTCCATAAAAATGATGCTTAACATCTAGCAAATAGAAACAAGAAAATTTTGTAGAAACTTTCCATCCTTCAACAGCAATGGCGATTTTGAAAAGAAAGACAATGCCTCAAGAAACAACTTGAAAAATATTTCTGTCAAATCATTGTTACCTCATTTAAATATATTGTTTTCAAAATAAAGCATGATATGCTGTGATGTAATGGTATCACCATCTAGTGATGATTTAGCAAAGTGACAGGTACCTATAAAATCTAAGAATTTTGAAAATAACCAGAACCTACGTTCATTTCAGAAATGGCGCTATAGGTATTAATAGAATTTAAATTTTGTAAAAATGAGTAAACTTTTAAAATACAGAAGTAGATACGAGAGATAAATAATTTTCGTATAACGTAACCGCGTACACGTCCTAAAAGAAAACTGTATGTGAAGTACAACTTAACTACAGTACAGGAATAGTTTTGTATATCATTTAATCCATCACACTCATTAGTAAATACCGTAAATATAGAAATTTTAAATCATTTAGTATAGAAAACAGAAACTAGTAACCTTAAAGCATATTGCAAATGTTTAAGTTACAGATACTTATTTAAGGTCGCTTATAGAAACAGTAACCATATAAAATAATACAATCGATCCTATATCGATTTTTGCACATTTTAGATCCCCCCGCAAGAGGGAGACCTCGGTAGAGGAATCGCACAGACACAGGTAATACAGGAAAGCAAAAAAAAAGGTAAAAGAAGAGAGAGAAGTTCGAGTATAAACTCAGCACAAAAAGCTCTAAAATCCAGTTAATCCTAACCCCGGTTCTACGCCCAACCCCAAAACAATCAAAGAAAGAACCCAACCCAAAAGTAAGAATAGGTAGCAAGAGAGAAGAAAGCTTCATGCGGAGCGACAGTGACGTAAAGCTAACAAGAGAGCGAGAACAATAAATAAGGGCTCAGTTAGACGAGCAAAGTATTACATTCGAAGCACGAGAAGAAAAAAAGAAGTGAATGAAACCCTTGAAATTCCTCTCATACTATGTCCAAACCAACCACCGAAAGTAATAAAGGAAGAGAGGAAAGAAGAAGGGGACCGGATGTAAGGTCACGGATGACACGAAGAAAAAGGAATGATCTCCGTAGAAGTGGCCTCCTTACTATGCCTACCAGCCGCCCAAAGCAGAGAGAGAAAGTAAGCAAAAGAGATAGCAGTCGTCAACCAGAATAGCAAGAAGGAAACATTTAAACGTCAAGTTTGTGTCGTTTGTGACATCTAGGATAGCGAAGGGAAGTATCGGGAAAAGGATGGAGGTAGGATGTCGCTAATTGGACAGAAGAATCGGAGTCCGAGTCATTATCCGGTATATGTGGCTTCAGATCCTTGACGTGATAAACCTCTAAGGATTTTCCCGAGTGATCTCTCAATTCGTAAGTCCAAGAAGAGAGTACTTTTTTAATTAAGAAAGGACCAGTGAATTTAGGAGCAAGTTTTGCGTTGAAATGACGAGCAGCATCAGACAGAACGTAGTTGCGTTTTCACTCACTATCTCCTAGTTTAAATTTAACAGGTTTACGTCGCAGGTTATTGCGTAGATGTCAATTTTGATAGGCGTTAGCCAGTCGTTTATTAATATCTGACTGAATAGAGTGAAACTGACGAACAAGTTTATTTTCTGGAGTTATATTACGATCTGAATCTAATAATGTGGAATCAGAAGAAGGTGGTGGATCTAAAAGGTCACCAAATAAGGTATGTTCTCGTCCAAACAACGCGTAGTAAAGAGAACAGCCAATCACCTCATGTTAAAGAGCACATTTGTTCTAAGGCATGTTTGGTTAAATCGATCTCATTTGACCTAAGGAAGCTGTAGTCAAGTCTGTCCTACTATACTATACTATATATATATATATATATATATATATATATATATATATATATATATATATATATATATATATATATATATATATATATATATATATATACAGGGTGTTAGGTAAGCATACGGCAAAAATTCAAGTGGTATTTCTTGGCCTATTCTAAGAATATTTTGTCCTACTATGATTTTGACAAACCCCTTTGCTTCAAAGTTACATGGTAAACAAAATTTGCCATATTCGACTTTTTTCATTATCGCTAAATCGACTTATTAGCTCATTTTACAACTTTTGGCCAAGTTTCGCCAAGATCGTCTACGATGTCTGAAAGTCTGTGCGTGTGGCGTGCGGTGCGTGTGCGTGTGCGTGCGTGTGCGTGTGCGCGTGCGCGTGCGTGCTGCGTGCTGGCGTGAGCGTGATGCGTGTGTCGTGTCGGTGCGTGTGGTGTGCGTGTGCGTGTTGTGTGTGCTGTGCGTGTGTGTGTGTGTGCGTGTGTGTGTGTGTGTGTGTGTGTGTGTGTGTGTGTGTGTGTGTGTGTGTGTGTGGTGTGTGTGTGTGTTGTGTCGTGGCGCGCGACGTGGTGTGTGTGCGCGTGCTCGTGAATATTTTTAGAGAAACGAATTTTTAATTAAACTATTGGTTAGCGGAAATATATGAACGAGGCCATCTTTGATAACATATAATTACAAGGTCTCATACTTCTAAGTCCAGTGGTACTAATTTTGCGTCTTTGACATATCCTCTATACTCTTATTTATTTCTTTGTTCCGCCCTATGCGGGGTATTAGGGGCATCCAGTGTAGGGTTTTATTATTCTTAGTTCTGTACACTTGCATACTTCAAACCCTGGACGTTGTTTACTTCGTCTAGCTGGAAAACGAACCCAGATTCGGTTGACGTACTTTTATTGGTACTTTGATAAATAATCACTGCTCGAAGCTAACCACCAGGCTATCTGTTGTTATTTAAAAAGTTTAAAATTAATACAAACTCGGAGCGTCTATGAGAAATTGCGAAAAAATAACGATTCATTTATTGCATAGAAATAACTAAAAAAAATTTTACGTTTTCAGTGTTTCCTTTAATGTTATTGTTAGAAATTTTTTTGTTCCAAATAGATGTTTAATTATTATGGTATTGTTTTGAATACTCATTACGAAATTTTATTAAAAATATATTTACGAATATTATATAACATGAAGCAGCTTATTATAGCATTACATGTTTATTACACCGCTATAAAGATAAAATAAAAACATTTTTTTTTATTAAACTTCTATATCACTAGATTTAGTTTAGTTACATGTACATGTTTTAAATACCATCTGTTTCACCTTTGTCCCGTTGAGTATACTATGTTGCGATTACATATAATATTGTGCTCCCCTAAGGTTAAACGATTGTTTGAGCTTTAATTGTACAGCAGTGTACATTGGTTTATTTTCTTGCTTTAGTATTAGCAGATATGATAACAGTACGGTTTCATTTCCAATTAAATTGTATAATTCAAACAGAACATATTTATTAAAATTACTTATTTAAATAGCTAATAAGCGTAAGACAAACAATAATTTACAAAACTAAAAATATCTAGAAATGAATTAACATAAGCAATGAATTTATTTTCAAGTAGCATTCACGTAATATTTTGTACCATTAAAAAATAGGCACATTTTTACTTAGATTTTACGTTCCATCACATATATATATATATATATATATATATATATATATATATATATATATATATATATATATATATATATATATATTAAGTGATCGTCGATTTTTTTTCAATATCTGAATAATGATCGACTTTATAGGAAATTGTGCAAACATCTTTTAAACATAGTTCAATTTTGCATAACTTTTCTTTTTGAGCTTTCCTAGTAAGAAATCAAGTAACCTATATGTTCCTTTATTAATCTCTATTTAACAAAAAGGTTTAAACGTCTATCTGACGGAAATAATTTTCGTTGTTTTTAAAACGTTCCTTTTTTTCATTATGAACGTATTCCAAACAAGGTTGCATAATTCTTCTACAAGGTTTATGATTTAGTCCCTTTTCATTTCCACTTTGTGGGTTAGAAGTTCGTGTGTAGTTCTAGACCAGATATTGACTTTATTAGACTTCTAATAACGATTTGTTTATATGGTACTAAAATATTTAAGAACTCCTTATACGGAACTAATTATACTATTACTAAGCTCAGTATAGACATTGCTTAGAGCTGATGATCCTTCAGGTGTGTTATATGAATAATTAATCCTAACAACGATATAATACTTTATGCGAAATCATTATTTTAATAAATTACTTAAACCTTTCGTATTTATTAAGAAGTTCCTCTTTGTTCCGGTTCTGACGTTATCATTATTTCGTGTCAAGCCTTTTCCTTTACCTAACTTATTTTTCCCATTTATTGTCTTTCATATTCTTAAATTCCTTCTGGATACATTCTACCGTACATTATTGTCTTCCTCTTCTTTCTTTCTACCTATTTACTATCATTCACCTGCATCATCACCCATTCTTTGCACTCCACTCTGGGACAAAGCCAGCTGCACCTACAATCGCACATTACAGCCTGCATTCGAGGATGAATAGGCATTGCACGCACCTTAGGCAAGATACCAGCATCAAGGGTCAGGCTACCTAATATTAATTTAGTAATTCACCATCTATGTTGTCAACACATACCTAACCATCAAACTGCATCTTCGTCTTCACGAATAATTAGTAGTATACAGACACCTGTCAACCCATTACCTAGGATTGGTTCATTCATAATCACCATTTGAAAATCATTTCACTTTTCGCACAAGACCATTACAAATAATAAATTAAAAAAATGCCACATTGTTTTCACCTCGGATAACCTCACTTTGCATTGACTTGTATTATAAATAATCACCTGTTTACGACTTGTTTTTTTTTATCGATTACTTATCATGTTCACGTACCAATTTCATTTGTTCATCAGTTTTAGGTTTTATTGTATACATCATTTTAATCTGTATAGTTGACCTTCTTATATTAATAGTGCATTACTTTGCAAAGGAAGTAAGTAGGATTTACTCTAACGAGCATTATCTGAATCCTGAGCGTATGCGATTTTATTACAAAAATTCATTAGGAAAATCTTGTTAATGTAGCAAAATTAAGTAGTGGTCTTTGCATTGGTACTATAGTAATCGTTTGTCATTCAGTTACTTCCGTAGGGAAATAATATTATATCCCTGTTGTCACACCAACTTGAAAAGGTTGTGTAAATATCACCTACTTCCCTAAAACGACATATTGTAAGTGCTACTTAGTACTTGATTGGTAGTGAAAAAAACTTGTTTGCCCTTGTTAATTTATCACTATATACAGGTTATGTTGTAATAACTGTAACAACGCAGCAAAGGTAATTAATTTATTTAGTACTAATAAATATTGTATTATTTACAAAGGGAGCTGGACAAGGCCGTTATTTTTATATTTTATTTTGCTAGAGTGCGATTGAAGCGCCAGTATCTGGAAATTTGGGTCCTACTTCATTTAAACAGTAATCAAATACGCGTATCTTTGAAATTAGCAATTTGGCACGGTTATCTTGCTGTTAGGTAAGCATTTACCGTTGTACAGTTGGTACCGTATATTTAGTTAACTTAAAGAAAATATAAAACCAGCAACATACACGCTACATCTCTTATAGAGCTAGGAATGTATACAACATGGATCCGTCAAATACGGTGGGTCCCACGTGTAAGCATAAACAGGAAGATACTATTGCTTCTAGTAGTAGCAGTGCCTTCTTTTCGTAAAGACACATTTAGAACTGAATAACAAAAGCTAGCTGCGATTGAATGTACTGGTCATACCACAACGTAATCCACAATCAGTTCTTACGTTCTACGGATTGCACTAGTAAGCTAATAAAAAGTTACGTGCAACAAAAATTTGCATGTGCTAGAACGAAATCTGAAAGTATTGCGTGTAATATTTTACAAAAAGAATCATTAAGCTCCATACAAAATGATCTTGGAACGGTTAACAATCTATATCGACTGTTCAAATCACGGGAGTGTAAAAGTTTGTCCTACATTCGTAAGATATTTTATGAAAGACAAGAACATTCAAGTAAAACTTTTGGAAGTTCAAGATCTTCCAATTGACATTTCAATCCGAACATAAAACGGTGGACAAGTACGAATTGGCAAGAAAAGTAATGACAATGTGCACTAACAACACAAATTGCAATTTTGGAGGAACAGTAAGACATGGCCAAAATAACGTCTTTCGTAAAGTTCAGCAGCTACTTATAAGACCTTTAGTCGTGGTGAACTGTACTGCTCATATTCTTCGTACCTGTATTCAAACACCAGTATAGTGCTCGCCATTGACACAGAAGCTATTATTATAATAATCTATGGTTATTTCTACATTTATACTGTTTGAGTTGAACAATTAACCGAATTTTGTGAATTTGTTAATATTGAATACCAAAAACTGTTGGGATACCAAATGGTTAGTATTGTTACCTTCGATAAAAAGATGTTACACTTCGCTTTAAATATTAGATGCCATCGTACATATTTTTGAATTTGTTCGTAACTTTCCGTAAATTTGTTTCACAATTTTGCATTACCATTTATATTTCGAAGTTTTTAAAAAATTGCAAGTTATTTCTCCAACAGGATTTCTGAAATTGGAAGGTTGCGTCGGAGTTGCGCCTTTTAGGCTGTAAAATTCATTTTAATTTCCGTTTCGTTTGAGGTAAAAGATGGTTCTCGTGAATGAAAGAAGAAAACTTTGAATTTTCCTAGTTTTACAACTGCATCCCTTAATGTATGAGTTATCAAAGCTTAATTTATTAATGGATTTTCTTCTATTAATATATTTCGACAGATATATAGCTTGAATTCACGTGGACTAGGTATGACATGCTTTTCATCTCAACACATTACTAAATTCTGCTCCTTTTTAGGTCAGGAAAACCATACTTGATGACTAATTCATTATAATTGGTTAAGCGATTTCGAAAACCAATATCTTATACTTCATCAAAGACGAGTATTAATAATCAATGAATACTTTTACATTCTGTTATGCGAATACTAATAAGCAATTTGTACTATATTCTCTATCTACAACCTGATTAATTCAACGTAAGCTTTAGGAGACATTTGGTGTTAATTTGGTTACTGCAATAACTTCTTTTAGACCATCGTGGGGCACCACACATTAACCATTTTGGGGGCATTTTTTAAACACATGCTAAACGTCGTGGGGGTATGTTTAATCATATGTTGCGCACCTACCTATTTTCTCTTTTGGTGCTGCAATAATATATTAATCTGTTACCTGTTTGATACTACAGTGAAGTTAATATTCTTCCCTATATGTTCCTCGTACCTGCGGAAGCTATTTTAAGCTAAGTGTTAAAATTTCTTTATTTAAATATAGGTAATAGCTGCATTGTAAAGAACTTAAGTCGTACAATCCTAAAGTACATTACAACTACATTGATGTTAATGACTAAATGATTTTGTTTTATATGATATAACTGCGTTATATTCACGATTTCATTGTTTTTCATATTTTTAGATTTTACTTAAATTCTTTTATTATAAACTAAAATAAAAAGCGGTCTTTATAAACTTTCGTCTTACCAGTAAAATATCCACTGGGTTAATTAAAATTAGGCCAGGTTTACTTATAATGAATCAGCGCAGTTAGATGTTATATATGGAGTATATTTCACAGCGGTAAGGTATTTTACTGACTTAATTTGGTGCTTTATAAATTTACTTTCAGAAACTGTTTTTCCTTCTTTTTTAATTAATGTAGTAACTTAGCTTTAAAAACCTACAATTGAGGGTTATAACTATACTGTTTATTTCTTTTAATTTGATAAATATAGCTATTTAGTTTGACCTTCACTTTGTTTTATTTGATTATTATGTATTTAACTTATTATATGTACTTGTCTGTGTTCTCTTACAGCTTCACTTCGTAGCTTAGGGCTATCTTATCTGAAACTGTGTGGCGCCTTGGGTACTGTACGGTCACACCACCCAGGCATCCAGCGTACTACCGCTTTAGTGATCCTCAAAAATCGGCTGAGCTAAAGGCCGTACCTTTTTATTCTATCTGTAGCGTATTTCGAGCTAGTTTCAAAAATCATTTTGAACACGTTACAACGAATATTAAAAATATTCAAACCGTTTCAGAGTTACTTACTCTCTCAAGAAAAATATAGTTTTTTAACAATTTTTTTGAAACAAATTAATAAACGATATTCATTTTTAACTTTTCGGTAATATTACGTATACCATTTTCAAAACTGTTACAACAGAATTAAAGTTAAATATAAGGAAAGAAACAAACTAAAATGTAAGGGACATATCTAATAATACCAAACGTCATTGCAATATTTGTAGTACCATCATATCTTGCTGGGTGTTTAATGACGGCTTCAAACTAAAAATATGCAAAGCTTCCTTTATATTCAATTCTGTTTTATCATTGGCTCTGTCTAAAATTGAAAAATCGTCATGGGAAATTTGATGCTCACTATTTTATGGTTGAAAATAGCAGAATTAGGTATTGCTAAAGAAGGTTTTCGGTGTCTAGGTGTAATACCCAAATGTTCACAACGTCTAACAGCAAAATGCCGTCGGCTTCTACCGACGTAAATGGCATTACAGCCACTACACTGAAACATATATGATGTTAGATGCAACGTCCTTTGGAAACATATCCTTCACTCTAAAACGAGAACCAATTCTTTCAATGGTTTAAAGCAATACGTTAGTCTATTGTTGGAAAGGACTTTTTAAGAAATTGCCGAATGATACGACGAATATGAATACTATGTGAACGAGTAAAAGGTAGTTTCACATAAATTGAATATTTTGTTTTATCAGGATCAGTGAACAGTGAACACTTCTTGTTAAGAAAACGACAAATATGAATTTCTATAACATTTAGTGAAAAACCATTTTTTATAAAATTTTGTTTCAATTTATTCCAAATTCAATAAATGGGGGATTGAACAGAGCATATCAGCTCTGTATAACAATATGTTAATTAAACCTATCTTCTATTGATTCGGATCAAAACTTAGTGTATACACCAGTAAATGTCGGTTTTTTATAAACAGAAGTGTCAAAATCTAAATTAAAAACATTTATTCCTAAAAAAGGTAAGCTTTTATTAACTTCAACCTCAAATGACAATTTCATGTTTAAATAATTTAAAAAGGATTGAAATTTCTCATTACGATATGTCAATTTTGGACAGAGCCAATGATAAAACAGAATTGATTATAAAGGAAGCTTTGCATATTTTTAGGTTGAAACCGTCATTAAACACCCAGCAAGATATGATGGTACTACAAATATTCCAATGACGTTTGGTATTATTAGACATGTCACTCACATTTTGCTTCGTTTCTTTCCTTATATTTAACTTTAGATCCGTTGCAACAATTTTGAAGATGCTATACGTTACATTACCGAAAAGCTAAAAATGAATTCAGATTATTTATTATATTATACTATTTATATCCCTCTCTCCCTCTCCCTCTCCCTCTCCTCTCCTCTCCTCTCCCTCTCCTCTCCCTCTCCTCTCCTCTCCTCTCCCTCCCTCTCCCTCTCCCTCTCCTCTCCTCTCCTCTCCTCTCCTCTCCCTCTCCTCTCCCTCCTCCCTCTCTCTCCTCTCCTCTCCTCTCCCTCTCCTCTCCTCTCCCTCTCCCTCCCTCTCCTCTCCCTCCTCTCCTCTCCCTCTCCTCTCCTCTCCTCTCCCTCTCCCTCTCTCCTCTCCTCTCCCTCTCCTCTCTCCTCTCCTCTCCCTCTCCTCTCCCTCTCCCTCTCCCTCCTCCCTCTCCTCCCTCTCCCTCTCCCTCTCCTCTCCTCTCTCTCTTTATTTTTATGTTTTGTCGGCCACTTCATCGGCAATCGCCGGAAATTTGAAATAGTATTCTAGTAAAGGTGTAAATATTCAAATCCTTATCCTAAAAATCCAAAAATGGAGATCCTTATCCTAATTAACTTTCCTTAATTAAATCCTATAAATCCCCGCAATTGTAATACTTTATATCCAATATCCGTCAATTGCGCATCAGTTCCACCATTTCACAATTCATTCGTGTTAACCCCATTAATTAGCCGCAGTACACGGTTACAAAACACTAAGATTCATCCTTAATATAAATTTAGTTCCTGTTAATTTTCCTTATTTTAAAATTAAGTTCGGTTCTCATTATTAAAAGAAAGTCTTGTTTAAAGAAACGTAAGATTATATATTTTTTTAATATAAAATTTTACGTTGTAAAGGTTCGCAATTTCTGAATAGAAATTGATACGTACTAGAATTGTATTAAATTAAATAAATTATAATCAATGATGTTAGCGTAACAAAACATAAACGTTTTGTAGATTCAATCTTTCGTAAAGAAACTAAGATTTTTACTATTGAAACCGTTGTACTTCAATGAAACTTACAATTAAAATAAGTAGAGATTTCAATTGCCCATTTATTAGTGTTAAAATCTAATAAAAATTAGTAAATTGCTGGATAATTAAAAGAGGAAAAACTTATCTATTCTCAAATAGAATCAATATCGACCTTATTTCCAGAGGTCAATAAAGACCTATATTACCCACCATTTCTGTACACTCTAAAATTAACACGAATTGAAACAAACACATTACACATACACAACGAGTAGGGAAAAGTACAACCCCAAACCCCATTTTATTATAACAAATCCCCATCAATAAAATAAACTTTAAAAAACACCGACAGTAAACAAAGTCTGCAATTTTTTATAATTTCTAGGTTGCCTGTAATCAGACAAAGAAAGTTAAGCATCTTGATTAAAATGTCTTGATTATACTAAAATAAATAGTAGACACCCTTACTAGGGTAAAATCATTAATGAACGCTTCCCTTATCCCCAAATATTGACCTTAGGCCGCAAAACGCGGAAAGTTGAACTATTTAGGTTACAGAGTTGCAAAAAGACACCAGCCACCCAAAACACATCCAGGCCGAGAAGGTTGCCGAACCGAAAAGGGCACATCAAGAGGTGGTTTTTTAGTTATTCTAATTACATGTATATTTTAGATAGGTTGAATTACAGTTTTTTAGTTTGTTTTGCCCCCTGTATAGGACTCCGGGACTTGCTCTCGAGCCTTCGCTCCAAAATTCTGCCACCAATTTGTTTTTAGTTACGGGTCATAATTAAATTTTGTAGGCTTCTTCTTGTTTTGTCGGCCATATTGGAGGCCAACAATCTAAAAAAACCAGCACAAACACAAACACACATACACACACGCACACACACACACCGCGCGCGCGCATTCCAATACACCCACCCACGCACGCACACACACGCACGCACCTGTCTTATGAGATAGTCTTCGACATTTCTGTCAATATACGAACATGTGTAACACTATTGCCGCGTTTTGCATACAGTGATAAAATACGATTTACACTTAAAACAGTAGAAATTCCTATACAAATATTACCAAACTTGAAATCTTACTATTAAACTATTTTACATACAAGGACTATACCGCTGGCAAAAGGGATCCTAGATTTATAAACTAGCTTGAAGGCACTATTTCGTTTTTGAAAATGGACAAATGCCTGGTGACAAATAAACAAGCTGACTTTCATTTGCAACTTTGGTAATACACATGTGATTTGGGATTAACACCGATTTCATTTATGACAACTATGGAACTATGTGTTTTATTTTACCCAACGCTTATCATTATCGTTAGATAAACATAATAATAATAATAATAGTACTCAAATTAACGTGCAACACTACTGTCGAGTTTTGGATACAGTGATAAAAATACGTTTTACAGTAAAATTAATAAAAATACCTATACAATATCAAATATAACCAAGCTTGAAAGCAGGCATTTTCCTGTTATTATTAATTATTTGCTAATTGTCCTGCTTTAATTAATTATTAATATTCACAGATTTTAATAAAATAATGAATTTATATCCCCTCCGACGTTAACTTCAAAACATCGAAAGTTTTTCTACGTCAGAGTCCCCTCCGGACTTTTCGCCAATCCTGACCGGAAGACCCCTACACAGAAGCCGCCAGCGGCTCCGCGGATTCTCTATAAAACCGCGAGACGCTCTACCGGTCACTACTGTTCACTTGCTCGCGACGAAGACTGTCTACTTGTTCATATACACGTCGACCTGTCGAGCTTTGTACGTGACGAACCGTGTGTCGTAGTTATCCTGCACCGCAGTCATCGTGTAAGTAATAAAATTAAACAGAAGTAATAAAATTAGTTTTTCTTCAGGCGTCAATAAAAGATGACATTTTAAACTTCACCTGACAACGTTAAAGTTTGACATTTTCACCGGCGGCTGCAAAAGTCTTTTGCATCGCCTCGCAGCGGATGAAAAAGTAATGTAAGTTAATAACTCAAACACCCTATTTGGAAAACAACAAAAACAAATTTATTGTTTAGAGTTATAAAGATTAAAAGTACAATGAGTAAAACTAACATTTTCTCCAAAATAAAATCCGCCAGAGGTAACAGTGGAGGTCTCGCTGCGTTCTAAGGAAATGGTCTTTAATTCTTCCTCTTCTACATGAACTTCTGTACTTGTAGTGCTTGCACTAGGTGCAACAATTTTCAATTTCTTGTTGCTAGAGAGTATTCAATATAGCGCTCAGCTACAGTGCTGGATTTCCAGCCACCATGGAGCTTCAAGCACATTAAATCTGCGCTGCCGTCCACCAACAGTGTAGTTGAGGTTCTTCTTAGACAATGCCCTGTGTATTCTGTATAGTTCACTAATTTTAAGAAAAAAGGTACCTCCCTAGGAACACTACTTATTTTATGGGTTCCCATCAGCGCTCTTGAGCATTTTCCATATTTCAAAAAAAAATCGGTGGTCATTGATATCTCGTGGGCGTAAAGCAACATATTGGTTATATAAATTTAGGAAAGGTTCCCCTACAACTGTAAATGATTTAATTTTTTTTGTTTTGCTATCTGGAATTTTAATATTTAGCAAAGTTTTCAGGTTCTCAATGTCGTCTACCTTCATCTTCACCAATTCATCGCAACGACATGCCCCTGAGATACCAATAATAAAAACTATCTAAAAGAAATACAAAATATAAAGACTTGTTTTCATTCTATTTCTAAAACTTACCTTCACTGTCAAGTATTTTTCGTCCGACGCTTCCGATAAAAATTTGTTAAATTGGTCTTTTGTAAATACTTTGGCCTGCTTTGGGGTGTATCCTTCATTCTACTTCTTTAGATATGCACCAAGTTTCAAGTATTTGCTTATATCTTTGCCATGTCGAATGCTCAATAATAATTTTATCATCGAATATTGGGACCACACTGTCGAGCTTTTCATTTTCATTTTTGTTTAATTCGGCAAAATAAGCTAATATTACGGTTTCAGAGTAGCTTTTAATATTTCTTTCATTGCATCATTTTATAAATTGCTAAAAAGCGCGTTTATAGATTTTGCTCGATCTTGTAGGTTTTAAGCGTTTTAAACGTTTTAAACGTTTTAAACGTTTTAGACGTTTTAAACGTTTTAAACGTCTTAAACGTCTTAAACGTCTTAAACGCCTTAAACGTTTTAAACGTTTTAAACGTTTTAAACGTTTTAAACGTTTTAAACGTTTTAAACGTTTCAAAAGTTTCAAACGTTTTAAACGTTTTAAACGTTTTAAACGTTTTAAACGCCTTAAACGTTTTAAACGTTTTAAACGTTTCAAACGTTTTAAACGTTTCAAACGTTTTAAACGTTTTAAACGTTTTAAACGTTTTAAACGTTTTAAACGTTTTAAACGTTTTAAACGTTTTAAACGTTTTAAACGTTTTAAACGTTTTAAACGTTTTAAACGTTTTAAACGTTTTAAACGTTTTAAACGTTTTAAACGTTTCTTCTATTTAGTGTGACCAGTGCGATCTATTATTCAGATTTTTAATGTAGTATTTTACATATGGTCTATAATGTTTACCAAAAGTATCAAAGATTTTTTTATTGGATTAGTGTTTAATTCGATCTGCTGCACTCTTAACTTTATTAAATACAAATGAACGGTCTTTTGGAAACGTTAGCGAACGTTAGCATATTAGAAATACAATAAATGTGAACGCTAATTCTTAATATTAAGGCTTCCTTGCAGTATTTTGTTAAAAAATGCATATTTATATAAAGTAGAATGACTGTCGACAATAAAAGTAAATTATCTAATGTAATAATGTAATATATCGGAACCAACGCTATTTGATCATTAATAAATTATGCCAAAAAAATTATTTTTAGAATGCAAATCAGATTAAAGTATTCCTTTCCATTTCCTTTTTTATCTCAATTCGCATAAAAAAAATATAATGAAACCATTCTCAAAATAAGTTCCTAATCAAAACGCTGTCGATATCAAATAGTAAAGAATGCACATTAACTATTTAAACATATTTTATCTTGTATTTGTAAAAATAATAAAAAGGTACATTTGAGCAAACACGAAACTTCATTGTGAAATAGTGTAAGCTCCCATAAAAGTAAGGAACATAAAATCCACTTCAACTAGAAAACACGGTAAATGTGGAGAATCTTCTAACGTTTTTTACGTTTTACACAACTAATCGAAAGGTTTTTTTTGTTACTGTTGAATAGATGTCTGTGCAATGAAAATTTAAAGGTTTTCCTTAGTATTTCAGTGTAGATCTGCAACATAGTTCCGGATTTTATTGTAGAGAACAGTGCATGGTTGTTTAACTTTAATTCAAGCCTCTTATGATACGTTAAAAAAAGGACAATTTTATAAAAGTCTTTGAAACGCTATTGTCAATTCAGTATGTTAATTTATTCACCACTTCTCCTCCAAATTGTTGAACGTTGAAAGACCCATCAACCTTTTATTCGATATTACCCATTTAAGAGCTTTTATTGTGAGAATAACAAGTAACGTTGAAGCTTGATTAATACCCTACGCTTTTTAATGAATAGGAATAATTAAGATATTTAAATATCAATTTGCAATTCTATATTAATTTATTAAGCACAAACACCTTGTCTACATTAAGAAATAATTAACATCCTAAAATTGTAACTAATGGCTTTCTTTGTATTTTTTTTAACAATTGTAGTGCTGAACAGGCTAAGGTTAGCCCAACGTGCTAAAGCACTAAGGAACACTTAGGATATTAGATAGGGGGATATTGACTTGCCAAGAGATGCTTATGAACGGCTACTTCAAATTTTTTGATATCCTAAGTGAGAGCAAAACAGGAAGGTTGTTTCAGAGTTTAGAAGACATTTAGAAGAATGTTCATTACGCTCATCTGGCACGACAAGTTGAGATTTGTACTAGATATTGGTGATGTGAATGACCGAACCGAGAACTCCTAGCAAAGGTGGCCAAATAACTTAATTTAGCGGAATTGCAATACCGATAGTGCAAAGTAATGATTCAAACGATTCTTCTACGCTTAAGGGACGACGTCACAAGTTAAGGAAGCACCAACACAAAAATAAGAATTATATTCTAGATAAAGTCGAACTTGGGCTTTGTACAGCAGAAAAAGTTGGGAGGTAAAGTACTGCTTCGATCTGCACAAAAATTCGATTTTAAAAGCAGCTGACAGAAAATGACCAAGCCGTGATTTATTTAAAAATACAGCCATTTCCAGTATAGTAATAGACTCTGAAAACTTAAGACATTAGCCATTTATACTTATTTCTGGGAACGACCCATCTTTTTTGCTGGACACAAGGCAACACTGGGTTACGTTAGCATTTTATTTAACTAGATTATTAGTTCCCCATTCAAGGATACGTTGAAGGTCTTTCTTGATTGAAATGCCCATTTCAGCTTTAATGTCATGATTTGAGATAGAAGGAGGATTACTATTATAAGTAGACTGAGATGAACTACATTGAAGAGTGCTGTCGTCAGCAGAGTAATGGATTGGGTTAGTCGTTAAGAAGTAAGATGAATAATGTATAGCAGAAAAGTGTAGGAGTTATCACTGATCCCTGTGGCACGCGAGCTTTAATGCAACTTTTTTAATAAGAAGCTATCAAGCATGACACGTATTCATTTTTTATCAAGGAAACTGGAAACCCACTTGATGAGCGTAACAGTTAACCCAAACGAGATGAGTTTGGAAAGTAAACACTTATGCTAACCTCGGTCAAAATCTTTGAGTTATCTTATGCGACTACAACTGTTTCACCCGATTGTGGTAATGTATTGTTCCAAACTTGGGTCACATATGAAATAAGAACAACTGTTGAACGACTCTACCTAAAATCATATTGATGGTCACTAAGAAGTTTGTTAAATTCAAGAAAAGAAAGTAGTTGCTCATGAGTGACTTTTTCTATGACTGTACACAAAGTAGGAATGATGGCAATTGGTGGATAGCGAGATAGGTCGGTCTTGTTCCCTTTTTTCGGAATAGATTGAACTGAAGACATGGAGGTCTAATAGAGCTTAGAAAGGTCTGGTCTAGTTTGAGAGAACTGTTCTTTGAGAGAATATCTGGGATACTGTCTGGTCCAGTGACCTTATGTGGCTCAAGTTTACTGATGGTCGATTCTAGGAGTATTTATCGAAAATGAACTGATTGCATGGCGCACTAAGAAGAGTTGACTAGGGACACATCTTTTTCAAAATCATTAAGAGACAAATTTTATGCAAATTAATCCAAAAAAAGTTGGACTTACTTACAAAATCATCAACTACAGATACGTCAATGGATGCCATGGAGCGAAATGAAAATGTACCAAAGTTTTTGCTGATGGCTTTAGCTAAGGGTTAAAATTTACGACTGTCCAAAGTAGATCTTGCTAATTCAGTACATTTTCGTTGTTCAAAAAACTTTTTTAGTTTAAGTGATAACACTTTTGATATTTCTTGTATTAACGTAGTCTGTGACTCACGACCGTTTTATTAAATTTCCATTTAGCACAAGATTTATTTTTCAAAAGTTATGCATGAGAACGAGCCCTATTGAACTAGGGTTGTGAACGAGAATGACCTATACTATATTTTGTTTTTTGGGGAATGTATAACTCCTTGTCCAAAGGACGATTTCAGATACTGAAAGAATAGTGTACGAAGACGAGGACGACTTAAAACAATATTGACGCCAGGGAAAGATTGCAAAGAAATCTCATAAATCACGTCGTCTAGCTGACTTAAAGTACGACAAGGTTGTACAAGTATTGTGAACAACAGAAGCATTAGGGGACAATATAAGTTATCTCTGTTACATAATGGTCAGATAGACACAGTGGAGCAGAACTAAAGTTTCATAAACAAGCGGATTTGATGTATGAAAGAGATCCAAAAGATGTTGAGTATGGTTAGGGTGGTTAGGCATTTTTGTGGGTTCGGAAATCATTTGTGTGAGATCACATGAAATAGCAAATGTTTCTGCGCTATGAGGTAATCCATGAAAGCTTGAAAGTTACTGTTATTGGGAGAACCACAGACGCAATAGTAGGATTTCACAAATTTAGGATTAGAATGATTGAACCAAATCACGTGGATTTTTTATTCTACAAAGAGGAAATGAGCTTGCAAGAGATGTTCCCTTGAGATGTGCACACACTCCTCCTTTGAATCGAAAGTTAGAGTGAAGATTGTATAGGGGGAATTACAAGTCGGGTGAATCGAACTTTTCACATGAAACTTGTGTTACAGATAGAGAAAAAATATCAGGTTGTAATTGTGATGAACAGCATTAATATTATACCGCGGAAGTATGAATAATGGATCAAAAAGTGAGTACTTGCGTTGATCGACGCTGCTTCGGTCCTGTCCTCCAGGACATCCGAATGGGGCAGGATTTGACGCCCCGCATTTTTTCTCTAGAAACCGTCATCTTTTTTTTTCAACTTTTGAACTTTCAATCCGACAGAACTATATAAGAGAAACATATCCAAAACAGAATTATCATTTAAAAAAATCTAATAGTGTTTGTTATAAGTTGAGAATTTACCGATTCAATCAAAAGTTATATTAAGGATTTTTTTCGATTATTACTCTTCAAAAAAATATCATTAATGCAAGACCAATAATTAATTATCTTCGACAGACTTTCACTTCTTTCAATAAAGTTAGGAGTTTTCGAAATAATCACAAAACGTACTTTATCGCCTTCTATAAGTACCCTTATTTGTAAATAACTTGCAAATGTAAACCAAAATTTGATAGAACCGATGTATTATAAAGCTAAATCTGTGTAAAAAGCTCCATTAAAACCAGTTTTTAAGTTATCGTAACTATAGACACAGACGTACAGATACACACACAAACAAATACACGCCCCCTCCCCACCACGCACCCACGCACACATACAAACAAACACACAGACAAACGCACGCTCTCTCTCTCACACACAAACACACAACCCCCCACACACACACATACACACATACACACACACACACACACACACAGCACACACGCACACACACAGGAGTCAAGTCGAATATGATCTGTATGATTTTCGATTTTTTTCATGAAAACTATGCTTATGGGTACTTCGAAGTGAAAAATGCACTAAACGTGCAACAAAAAGATATTCAATACGTCATATAAGTAGCTCGAGAAATAGGAAATTTTAATTCATTAAAAAAAGGAAAACGTATTAAAAAAATTGACAATATTACTTTTAGTCCTTCTAAATATCCATTAGGGTAATGTTATAAAATAAGTTAACAACACTGAGGATCAAAATCGAAATACTTGTTTTTTTTTGTATTTAACGGTGTATTTTTATATTTATTTTTACATAAATCTAAACGTTGCGATAACACTTACAGTATCGTCCTCCGTATCAATAATATCTTTTAAACGATTAAACTCATCCGATCTCAATATGAAAGTGTTTGAAACCGATGGAGGAGGGTTAAAAGTATTTCTTTTATTGTTGAGGGAGTTTAGCATAACCACCAGCAGAAACGGTAGATTTCGATCCACTGTGCCTTTTTTGAGATTTTACACTTGCCTCCGAATCAGTCAAAAGAGATGCGCTTGAAGTAGTGACCTGCGTAGTATTTGTGAGGATTACCTGTATTGAAATTTTATCAAGGACATATACCCTTTTCCATGTTATTTTTCATTAGAGCAGGTCATGATATTTCTTTTCTGTAGTGGTATTCCCATTTGTCAAAATGACGAAAATTCAATTTGATGCCGTCCCGTCAAGTTATCGTGTTGTATTGCTTACTTAAGCAACGCATATTATCATGATCAAGCCTCATTGAATTAATAATAATTTGTTAAGAAAATGCCAGAACTCGACGAACATAGCACAACGTTGCAGATTTTAAGGACCTATAAGCACTTTAAAAACAGTACAACGTGGAAAAATAAAATCGGGAACTTATCTTTATGGTGTCAGATATATCTTTCGTGCGCACATTAAGCATGTGTTTGGTTTTAGATTTCACAGTGAACTATCCAAGACATCATAACGGCAACGTATTGTGAAAATCTGACTTTTGGAATTTTACCTTTAGGAAAGATCTATAACGACTAACTTGGCATTTAAATTTGAAACATGAATATCTTACTTTGGACAAATCGTATTATCACGTTGAAACATATTTCGATTTTGATGGGATTCGAACGGTAATATTTAGAATTTTTTAAGGTGTGTTTCGGTGGTGATAAGTGAAACCTGCCCTCAACGTACCCCAATACAACAATCAGGACTCGTTTGGAAGAAAAAAATGTATTCAGACTGAATTTATAAGTTACGTTATTTATCTTATTTTACGGTATCACTCCTGGGCGGATTGCGAATATCGTATTCTCTGTTCCAGGGGTGGAAACGGGTTAAAATATTTCGGACGCCACCCTAAAATATGGTGCTGTTCAGGCGATCTTTGAGGCCAATCCTGAGCTTGCACGGTTTCCAAACGGCGGCTCGGGTCTCTCAATGGAGGATAGTTCAGGGTATTTTCCGGCGGTGGAAAATGTTTCTAAAACAGAATTAATTCCGGCGAATACGGTAGCTACAAAGGTCACAGATCCCCCTTTACGAGCAAGGATCTTTCACCAATGGCTGACTATTGATGTAATGATTGTTAATAAACACGAGCTCTCTCAATCTAATTAAATTGCAGCTGTTATAATTTAAATATGCGGTTATCAGTAGCAAGGCAATTTTTACTACAAGTATTAAAACAAATCAAACACTTTCAAATTTAATTCTGGAGCGAGTGTCCATTAAGTTAAATTTAACTAAGCAATTTAAAACCACTATTTTACCTCATACTCTACAATAAATGCAGCTTTCGTACTTTGAAATAACGCAGTGAGATCTGCCTATGTAACGTCGAGGCGATCGCAGTGGGGCTTTTGGAAATTACAATGCTCCCTATGATTAGGCGGGAGCGTCTGAAGTTATTATATAAAATGCAATTTTAAGAGATAAATCAATAAATTTACTGGAACGGGGTTAGTTTTAATTGTTTTGTTAATTGAAAATCTATTCATACTATTCGTCGGGTGTCAAATCCTAATTTTGAATGCTTAATACAAAAGTTCTTGATTGTCATTTTCCATTCAAGATAATATATTTTAGTACAGAATAATTTATTATTCGCCAAACTTTAATAGAGAAACAATAAACGGAGAACCATTCTTTACAGTCAAAGGTGTAATCTTTTAGATCTTTAAATTTGTTTATCATGAACAATTGTATTTTAAATACACAAGCTTTAACATTATTTGTCTTTCTCATTCATTACGATTTACAGTTAATTACCTATCCAACCTAATTCAAACTTCTTGTCAATATTTGACGGTTAATACGTTAATTAATTTACGCACTTGATTTGGGATTGACTATGTCCTGGCTTTACTGTTAAATGCGGAACGTTTACAGATTTTTCAAACAGTGGTGGTAATTACTGGATATTCAATGGGTTAATAACACAAATATGACGATGAACAGAAAATTTTGTGTGAA
Organism: Vesta saturnalis; assembly: GCA_036346205.1. Taxonomy (NCBI): domain Eukaryota; kingdom Metazoa; phylum Arthropoda; class Insecta; order Coleoptera; family Lampyridae; genus Vesta; species Vesta saturnalis. The sequence continues at coordinate 2,590,918 of JARFJB010002010.1, forward strand.
ATGAAACACGTCGTTGTAGCCAAAATTAAGTTTTCAGGCCAAGATGTCAGATTTGTGCATCTATACGAAACGTGGATTTATCAAAATGGTTCTACTATCCATTGTTTGGTGCACGATTCTGGCATCAAAAGTAATCCATTCAAAATTAAAGTGACGATAAGAGGTTTTTGGAAAACTGGACTATTTACTCAATTCGAGGAACGAGAATCGTGGTTATAATAAAACTATGAATGAGGACCAGTTCCAAAATTGGGTGATTAAACAACTCATTCCTCCACTGTACAAACTACCAGGAAATTGTGTGGTGATTCAGATTCTTCTGGTGATATAATGCAGTTGTAATAAGACCCCCCTGTTGGGGATAAAAATTTTAGTAAAAATACATGTGAATATTTGGTTTTCGTCAGGTCTGGTCCGTGGATACGATATCAGCAATCTTCGATCAATTCTATTTAGCGTAACATCAGAGAAAATAAAGACGCAGCAATTGCGTATAGCAATTACACATAAACCTACCTTTGCATCATTTTTAACAGCCAAAAAGAGAAAGATAAATATGCAGTAGGTAAATTTAACCACAACAGCAAGTCTTCACATTGTATTACTTATGAAATTGCGCTCTAGTTTTCATGCATATTTCTCCCCTGTTTTTTATTTTGAGTGAAAGAAAGAAATGGCCTTCTTATTAGCTTTACGTAGATTTCGCTAACTAAACATCTCATTGTATTAAATAAGATACGATTTTGTCATTTCTTACCAATGTAAAGAATGTACAATTTCCGCTTTATGTAGGTAAAAGACGTTCAAAGTTTGAATACAACCTACAATATCAAAAGTGAAGCTATGGCAGTAACTTATTGTTCTTTTGACAGTGTTACCACACTCTCTTTAGATTTCCGTGGCCTGTTGTAGTGCAAATAAGATGGAACATAGTATAGTCCAAATTTTCAAATATCAATCAACTCGATTCGGATTATAGCGACAAAACCCCTAAGGCAAAAAGTACCGACAGATATTTTTATTTTGAAAAGTAGCTGATATGTAAATTAAAATTTCATACTAGCACACATCTTAAACACTTTATACATCATCATTATGGAAAAATTAATATTCTGGCGCACCCAGAAAACTTTATCTGAGAAATTGGGGACCCTTTATTCCAGGTAACACTACATCTCAAGATTGTTGCTGTAACATGTCGCCTCCGGTTCGGTATTCTGGTTTTGAGATATTACCAAAACATCTAGGTAATAAAAAGATAGAGTACTTAATAATTTACGGAGTTCGTAAGCGCCCACACACACGCACGCACGCACGCACGCACACACGCACGCACCCACACACACAGACACAGACACACCCACACACACACACACATATGCACGCAGGCACGCACGCACGCACCATTCATTTGTACTATCACTCAAATTAACGTGTGGTACTACTGTTGCGTGCTGGTGCGTGCGCGTGTGCGTTCCCGTGTGCGTACGCGTACGCGTGAGCGTGCTTGTGAGTGTGCTTGTGCGTGTGCGTGTGCGTGTGTGCGTGTGCGTGTGCGTGTGCGTGTGCGCGTGCGTGTGCGTGTGCGTGTGCTTGTGCTTGTGTGTGTGCGTGTGCGTGTGTGTGTGCGTGTGCGTGTGCGTGTGCGTGTGCGTGTGCGTGTGCGTGTGCGTGTGCGTGTGCGTGTGCGTGTGCGTGTGCGTGTGCGTGTGCGTGTGCGTGTGCGTGTGCGTGTGCGTGTGCGTGCGTGTGTGTGTGTATATAATCTCAACGTATCTTTAGAAACGTATTGCTTCGTATGGATTTGAGTCTGCCCAATTACAGTGTTCATCAGGTTGCATGTTAAAATCCAAATTGAAGTGGTTTATTGGTTCAGCACCATCTCAGCTCGGTCTGAACCTGTTGTAAACTTTCACTCGAGACCAGGAAAAAAGAAGCGGTAACTGAAGATCTAGTAGATAAGGAGGATGATGCTGTTGATACATGAGATGTGTTTTATGTAATCTTAAAAATATTATTACTTATAAAAATCATTAGAAGTTCTTTATCTTTTTGTTACTGGTTACCTAGATGTTTTGATAGAAGTCGATTTCGGTAATAATGGACCTTAGCGAATACTATTAATATAGCCAAAACGGCCTTAATTACAGGGCGTAGACCGTAAATTCGTAATCAAGGTTGAAAACAGCGCCTAAAAAGAAGCCTGCAATTAAGATACGTGTCCACGGTTGCATACTTTTCAGGGACTGGAATTAAAAACTACACGGGGCGCTTGCGCGGAGATTGTGTCCTATAGAGGCCCCCATTGTACTCACATTTACAGTGCATAGCTAAAACGGAAACCAATTTAATTAATTTTTATTCCCTTAGCAACAAATGATTCAGCATCTTGGGTTTGAGCATCTTTTACATTAACTTAACCCTTAAGTGGTCGTTTTGGCGTATAAAGTACGCCAATTGCAATTAAACAGCTGATACTTCTTAACAAGTCAGCGGGGAGGCATGGCCACCTATGTATCCTCCTATTATAATATCTTCTAACAACTCCTACTGCTGGCCGTTCTGTCAGTGACGAGACAGCGGTTGTGGATGGCGTGTTTTCGTGAGGTGTTCGTCCTGGCGTATAAAGTACTCCACAGTGACTATGTAAGTGTATTTAATTTTTAGAAAACCTAGTTAAATATTTGTTGTTATGTTATTTTAGATGTATTTTATTATTTTCTATTCTTCTTTTAGGTTTCCAACACCTGTCAAAAGATCCTGAACATTTTACCCAACTTGAAATGGCAGCAATTATTAAATCACCGAGCATTCAGATAGCGATGATCATGGTGGTATCGATGAAGACGCTTCTGTTGAACTCATAGAAAACAGTGGACTTGGCTTGTGTTCTGAACAAGAAGGAAACGAAGAGGATGCTAACGAAGGGGACGACGTCGACTGGTATGAAGGGGATGATCTCGCAGACTTGAAACAAAATCAGTTGCTACAACAATTCGGAACTCCTTCATTTTACGGTCGTGACCAGAAAACATTGTGGTACAAGCAACCAATCAAAAGCAAGTTCGCCAAACATTCTGCCAAAAATATTGTCAACATTTTTCCACGGTCTATGCTAACGAGACAACAAATAGCAGGTTTTTTATTACTGCACATATGGTAGAACAAATTACTAACTATACGAATATATTCATCAGAAGTACCCAAGAGCATTACACAAGAATACGGGATCCGAAAGAAACTACGAAGCAAGAAATTTTTGGCATTATTTGGAATCTTTTATCTAGCAGGTGTACAAAATTAACCATGCAGATTTTAGAGAGATTTGGTCAAAAGACGGCTCTGGACAGGTGGTATTCCAAGCTTGTATGGGTTACAAAAGATTTCTGGTTCTTCTCAGTGCACTTAGATTTGACAACGGGACCGATCGTGAACAAAGAAAGCTTACTGACAGACTAGCTGTTATTAGGGAAATTCTAGATGGATTCGTGTCCAACTGCAAAAAGAATTACTGTCCAGGAGAGTACCTAACTATCGATGAGATGCTGGTTCTTTTCAAAGGTCGTTGCAGCTTTATTCAATATATACCTAATAAACCAGCAAAGCATGGTATAAAGATATTTGCTTTGTGTGACTCGAAAATTTTTTACGCTTGAAACCCGCTCATCACCATTCTGTAACATTTTCCATTTTGATATTTTAATATCTGTTCCTCAAAGTCAGCTGGGCACAAATTACTCCATTGTCGATATAAAATTATATGCTCTTTTCCCACGATGATAAATGATCGATGCTTCCCTGTTTTGGTTTTGGGAATTTTTACTAGCAGTAACGATTCAAAATCTTCAATGTCATTGATTTCCATTTTTGACAGCTAGTGGCATCTACATGCCCCAGAAATACCGAATAATAAATTAATCTAAAATGTTTGCGATTTAATACACACTGCAAAATAAAGCATGGTAATCTTCACCATTGTCCCCAGATACTCCTCAGCTGGTTCATTAAACACGAACTTATCACACTGTTTTTTGGTTCTTGGGTATATAACCTTCCCCTTTCTTCTCTAGAAAAGCACGCAGCTTCAAATATTTCGCAACATCAACATTTTATTTGAGATTTAACAATGCTTTTATCACGGAATAATGCGACAATAACGTGAAGCTTTGCATTTTTTAGCTAATTCCGAAAAATAGGCGAGTAAACCATTTTTGGAATACACGGTTACTTTTTTCTCTACACACCATTTAAGATACTTATGGTATGACATCTCGCAACTCGTTTGGATGGTGACAAATTTTTGATTAAGGCTTTTGCTGCTTCAAGAACTTCAGGTGGGGTGCATACTAATACGGAATCTGACATGATCGTCACATTCTTTTTGGAATTATTTAAAATGTGTTCTAAACTTACACAAACGATGTCATTTTTGTGGTTTTTTACCTTCCAGCCTACATATACATATGTAGGTATTGAAGGTTATGCAATCGACTTTTTTTCACTATCATTAAATCGACTTATTAGCAACAACTTTTGGGCAAGTTCGCCAAGATCGGCCAACACGTGTGCGTCCGTGTGCGTGTACGTGTTCGTGTGCGTATGCGTGTACGTGTGCGTGTGCGTGTGCGTGCGTGTGCGTAAATGTGTGTGTGTGTATGTGTGTCGTGTGCGTATCGTGTGCTGTGCGTGTGCTGTGCGTGAGTGTTCGTGTGCGTGTGCGTGTGCGTGTGCGTGTGCTGTGCGTGAGCGTGTGCGTGTGTGTGCGTGTGCGTGTGCGTGTGCGTGTGCGTGTGCGTGTGCGTGCGCGCGTGCGTGTGTGGGTGTGTGTGTGTGTGTGTGTGTGCGTGCGGTGCGCGTGCGCGTGTGCGTGTCGGTGCGTGTGCGTGTGTGCGTGTGCGTGTGGTGTGCGTGGGCGTGTGCGTGTGCGTGTGCGTGTGCGTGTGCGTGTGCGTGTGCGTGTGCGTGTGCGTGTGCGTGTGCGTGTTCGTGTGCGTGTGCGTGTGCGTGTGCGTGCGCGTGTGCGTGTGCGTATGCGTGTGCGTGTGCTTGTGCGTGCGCGTGTGCGTGTGCACACGTCGGCTATATACTAACCCATTGTATAAAAAATTAGTAAAAAGTTTATATGTAAGACTGTGAGGTGCGTGCACTTTAATACACAGTTAGGGAAAATGCAAATGTCCAAGAGGAAAATTCCATTTACTAGATTTTGGTCTTTTTTACTTGTTTTTAATTGTCCTTTTTACGCTTAAATTAGTAATTATTTTTTAGTAAATTATCAAAAATATTTTAGTTGAATTTTAGCATACAGTGTTTGCTAAGTTTTATTTTTCGAAAATAAAGGTTCATCCGAATGCGATGTTGTCATGTTGATTGAAATAAGAACTATTTGTTATTTTTATGCGTTCTTTTGTTGTTTTACGTAATTGTCTAAAACTTTCCCCATCTATCTTCCTTTCTAACGCTTATAGTTTCTGAGATCTCAATACAATCTCTACGAATTTCGGGCACATTAAACGTTCGAATAACTTTGCCGGACATGAAGAAGGTCCCCGATTTAAAAAAGATACTTAAAATTCAATATACTTAGGGCAAATGTACCTTTGATGGACCCTATAAGGAAATTACATTATGTATTTTTTAGTTTTATAGTTACTAAATTTCTTTGTATACTTGATTGTTGAATTTGTTACCAATTGATTTCCTATGTAATGATAAGCATTGTTTTATAACTAGCCGTGGGGTCTATTATTGGCACATATGCGCCCATGTCGGCCCCTACATAAAATCAACGAATAAAAGTGCATTTTTCAAGTTTTGTTATCCTTGCTGTAACAAACATAGAACAAACTAAAATTGCATAATTCACAGGTAAACCTTTTACAACAATAGCTAACACCAGCACACTGATTGTGGCACCAAGATTGACAGATGAAACAACGAATCTACTTTCCTCTCGCACATGATTGGGAGTATAACTCATTGCAGTATAGGTAAGTAGCATCGGAATCGTTTTTTTCTTTCCCTAAAAATTCGTCTAAGACGGATTCATCTTCATCAGAATTGGCGTCATTTGCAATGTTGACTACTACTTTTGCTTGTTGTTTTCTTATCTTTATTTTCTTCTCAATTACTTTCCCTTCTTTAATTTTGGGGTTGAATTCAAATGACCACTTTTTTCACGTCTTTTGCCTTTTCTTTTATCGCCAATGGCGACTGCTTGAGGAGGAGGTAAAATTTCTTTCACCGATATGTCCACAACTGACGATTAAGATGAGTTAGGACCAAATGTACTTGGCTAATCTTGAATGTCTAATTCCATGTTGCTGCAAACTCCTAGTCCTCAAAAACATGAGGATTGAAAGGTTGGATGCCGGTCTTTTTCAACAAATTTATCGCATTTCAAAAGTGCGGTGCCACTTTTGAAAATAAGCTTGATTGAGAAGACTTGCTATTTTGAATTGAATCACTGCCTTTCCCGGGTTTTGACGCAGCCATAATTAGATTTTTTGGTCGAAATGAGTATGATGAGGACGGAAGAATCCACCCTTTAATGGCTGAATGAGACGAGAACAATGTGCAGGAAAGCAAAACAAAATTACACCATTTTTTTGCAAACTGCAGAGATTCAAGAGTTTTATGACTACTAGGAATAAGCGAACCCTTTACGCTTTGGCGTACCTTACAAAATGCCATTGATAAAAAATTTCACTGGTCATCCAACCTTTTTCTAGTGCGAAAGATATGCTACCAACGGGATCACCGTTCGTAAGCTCATCGTTCATCCTTTGATGAGGATAAATAAGAACAGGAGGGACGAATGGCAGCACACACTACGGTTGCGTGTTGCCCACGCTCGGCAACATTTGCTTACGACCTTTAACAGCATACATTTTTTGACATTTTGGACCGTAGTCAAACCTGTCTCATCCATATTGTATATATTTTCGGGAAGAAAGTTGTACTGCTCCAGAACATTAGACAGTGCATTGAAGTAGGTTTCTATATTTGGCTTGCTAAAAGCCTGGGCTCTAGCTATTGAAGTAGATATTTGTAGATTGCGCTTTAGGAATCCTCTAACCCATTTCTAACCTGCCAGTTTTATTTCGCGATTAAACCCATGTTTAATTTCTAGGCTACTTCAAATACCATCCGACGCAAATCTTTAGATGGTAGTCCAAAAAATCGTGTTCCCATATCAATTATATGACTTGCAATCTCCTCTTCGATGGCTCTAGCGAAAGTTGCTCTTCGTCTTCCCAAATTATCCTTGGAACTCTCCTGTTTAGCCGAACGCCTCTGTAAGGTTGTTTTGGGTACATTGAAGGTCTTTGCAACCAACTTATAGCCCACATTGTGCTTTTATACGTGGCGGATAGCCTGTCGCATGTCATGCTCGTTCCACGGTTGTCGAGGTGTTAGAGGATTAATGTTGAAGGTTGAATAGACCGACGAAAGAGGTATTAGAGGATTGATGTTGAAAAATGAATAGATCGGAGAAAGAAGCATTAGAGCATTGATGTTGAAAATTGAATGGATCGATGAAAGAGGTATTAGAGTATTGATGTTGAAAATTGAATGGATCAATGAAAGAGGTACTGGAGTATTGATTTTGAAGATTGAATGGATCGATAAAAGTAGCATTAGAGGATTGATGTTGAATGAAGTAAGCATCAGAGTATTGATGTTGAAAATTGAATGGATCGACGAAGGAGCTATTAAAGGTTGATGTTGAATATTGAATGGATCGATGAAAGAAGCATTAGAGTATTGATGTTGACAATTGAATGGATTGATGAAAGAAGCATTACAGTATTGATGTTGTTAGTTGAATGGATCGGTGAAAGAAGCATTAGAGCATTGATGTTGAAAATTTAATGGATCAATAAAAGGGGTATTAAAGGATTGATGTTGAAAATTGAATGGTATCAATGAAAGAAGCATTAGATCATTGATGTTGAAAAGTGAATGGATCGATGAATGATTAGAGGATTGATGTTGAAAATTGGATGGATCGATAAAAGAAGCATTAGAGGATTGATGTTGAAAATTGAATGGGTCGAAGAAAGATGTATTGGAGGATTTATGTTGAAGATTGAATGGATCGATGAAAGACGCATTAGAGGATTGATGTTGAAGATTGAATGGATCGATGAAAGACGCATCAGAGTATTGATGTTGAAAATTGAATGGATCGACGAAGGAGCTATTAAAGGATTTATGTTGAATATTGAATGGATCGATGAAAGAAGCATTAGAGTATTGATGTTGATGATTGAATGGATTGATGAAAGAGGTATTAGAGGATTGATGTTGGCAATTGAATGGATCAATGAAAGAAGCATTGCAGTATTGATGTTGTTAATTGAATGGATCGGTGAAAGAAGCATTACAGCATTGATGTTGAAAATTGAATAGATCAATGGAAGAGGTATTAAAGGATTGATATTGGAAATTGAATGGTATCAATGAAAGAAGCATTAGAGCATTGATGTTGGAAAGTGAATGGATCGATGAATGATTAGAGGATTGATGTTGAAAATTGGATGGATCGATGAAAGAAGCATTAGAGGATTGATGTTGAAAATTGAATGGGTCGAAGAAAGAGGTATTGGAGGATTTATGTTGAAGATTGAATGGATCGATGAAAGACGCATCAGAGTATTAATGTTGAAAATTGAATGGATCGACGAAGGAGCTATTAAAGGATTGATGTTGAATATTGAATGGATCAATGAAAGAAGCATTACAGTATTGATGTTGTTAATTGAATGGATCGGTAAAAGAAGCATTAGATCATTGATGTTGAAAATTGAATGGATCAATGAAAGAGGTATTAAAGGATTGATGTTGAAAATTGAATGGTATCAATGAAAGAAGCATTAGAGCATTGATGTTGGAAAGTGAATGGATTGATGAATGATTAGATGATTGATGTTGGAAAATTGGATGGATCGATGAAAGAAGCATTAGAGGATTGATGTTGAAAATTGAATGGGCCGAAGAAAGAGGTGTTGGAGGATTTATGTTGAAGATTGAATGGATCGATGAAAGAGGTATTAGAGGATTGATGCTGAAGATTGAATGGATCGACGAAAGAATCCTTAGAGAAGTGATGTTGAATATTAAATGGATTGATGAAAGAGGTATTAGAGGATTGATGTTAAAAATTGAATGGATCAATGAAAGAAGCATTACAGTATTGATGTTGTTAATTGAATGGATCGATGAAAGAAGCATTAGAGCATTGATGTTGAAAATTTAGTGGATCGATGAAAGAGGTATTTGAGGATTAATGTTGAAAATTGAATGGATCGATGAAAGAAGCATTATTTGATTGATACTGAAGATTGCACGGATTGATTAAAGAATCATTAGAGGTCTGACGTTGAAATTGAATGGATCGATGAAAAAAGCAATAGAGGATTTCTTGAATGCCATACCCTATAAATGAAAGAAAAATAATTCAAAAGACATAATTAGAGCATTGGCAAAGATGGACCCCTGGTCGACCATAGGACACAGTTTAAAAGTCCATCGTAGGTAACATTGCATAAGTCACTTAAAAATCCTAAGCTCCCTCGATCTTTGCCATAACTTCAATTTGTGCCCGGCAACAGTTCCTTCAAACTACAGTAACAAAAGTTGATTCAAGCTGAGCGTAAAAAAACGTTACCTAACATCCAGCCAAGCTACTTTGTTATATCAAAACTTACCAGTTTTAACTTTATGGATTATTTTCACAAAAACACTTATATTCGCATGAGCGTTTGTAAACAACTGACTATAAAGTTCGATCACCCTAACCAGGATGGTGGTAGTGTGTTATGCGCGGTAAATTTGAAAATACAGTTAGTGGTCCATCATTGGCGGGGGTCCATCACGGGCACATTTCTCCTATACATTCTGCTTTCAATGTATTATAATGCAATTATAGTTAGTAGTAAGGAAAAATTTTTACTAGATCTTTAATTGATATGTGTAGGTTTAATACTGAATGCTTCAGCACTTTCACATAAAATTCCAGACACCGATTTTATGTGATTAAATTTTGTTAAATTTGTTTTTTTTTTTCAATATAGTATTTTTCATAGTTTCCGTTCGTTCGTTAAGGACGTTCAGGAATGTCATTTTCAAGATGGATTAATAATATATAATCTATTAATGGTTTACTGATTAATTATTAGTAAAATTGATGTGACATTCAACAGAATCATTAAATTAATAATTCATTTAAAATAAACACTTTATTCTTTTCGTTTAAATGTACGCTTTATTTGGGAAAAAATGGTGTGAATTATTTATCTATTTATTTATTCTCAAGCGTTCAGATAGAACTCTGTATTTCGTCAGGCGCAGTATCAAATTGACAAATATTAATAAGGTAGCTAGAGAATTAACATTTCTTAACAGGTTTCTTTTTACTGCAATTGTTATTGAAACTTTTGAATTCTAGAAAATCTGTATTTAAATACATGATTTTTCACCAAACACAAGTAACTTTGACATTTTTGCTTGTCTGTGTCTAAGCGCCGCGACGTTTGATTATTTATCAACACACAACGGCAAGCATCGGACCACCCTTCACTTATTTGAGTTTGAAACTGTAAGTAACCATACATTTTGTAAATAAGGGTTTCGCACTAGCAGGGGGTGAAAATATAATTTTGTGAACCACCTGATAAATGAAACGTTTCGTGCAATAGTCATTGCCCTTGTTACATTTCAATATTTGACTTTCTATTACTATGCTAAATGTATAGTTCACGTTTGTTTTAACAAATTAAGAAATAATGTTCAACCGACGTAAGATAACTGCAAAAAATGTATGATATAATTATGCTGCAAACATTAAACTTGTTAAAATTTTAAACCTAAAACAAAATCGGTAGTAAAATGTTGAATATTATTACACTTGTCAAGTTGCTAGGCATAATTTCGATGGTAGAAAATGTTGGAAAACTAATTTACTGTATACGTCTACTGAAGTAAAATAAAACCTAAAGTTACAAAACAAGAAATTTAATATAAAGAACACAATGAGCAGTGTCAAATCTAACTTTAGCCTCGTAACAAAAAAAAAGGATTATTGGTTTCTAAAAAAAAATCAAACGAAAAATGCTCATTATGTAAATCTTTATGAAGTAAAGTTGAATTCGAAAGTTTGTAATAAAATTGCACATACTTTATGTGGATTTATTGAAAGAATCCTAGGGTATAATTTTAAATTCAGTTGGATAATTCATAACGCTGAAGTTTTTCAAACTTTAAGAAAGTAAGATTTTTCTTCTATTAGCTTACTTGTACAGAATACGAAACTTAAGTAACAAAATGTAATTTAAAGGTTACAATGAAGTACTATAAAGTTTAGTTGTAGCATCAAGTTCACTAAGTTAAATAATTATGAAATAAACTAAAGTAATAACTAAATATATAAATAAGTGAAAACAGAAACAATTAATAGAGTTTAATTAATTTACTTTATTTTTTTATGGTTCGGAGTACCAAAATTTGCAGTCTAGAAACTCGCTCTCTAGACATACGGGTGCGCATAAAGACTGACTGTTTTCGAATTATACAAATTAAAACTGATTTTTAAGAACATGAACAAAGTTTCGATTACTTAATATGGCTAAAATTAAATGGAATCTATATTAATATTTATAGTCGTATTAAAATCAATAAAATCACGTCTATACAGTGTGTCCTAGATTCAGCATGCATGTATTGCTATATTCGTTAATATTGAAGATAGAATGTCGGTTAAATGGGGAAAGTTTTAGAGAATTTTATGGCTATCTTCATGGTAAAGTCAGATTTGAAGTAACTTTTTTTGTTTTTGAAATAATTGAAGAAAACAAAAATTGTGCATTTTCTACTACCCCCTGTAGCTCTTTTATTTGAAGTCTGACAACATTTTGATTTGTACATTATTATGACACTTGTAAAAGACAATTTTAAAAAAAGTACCAAAATTTATCTACAGTCATTTGTTTTTGAAATACATACACTAACTATTGTTTTTCATATGGACGCCATCCTGGATTTTTACATTATCGAATAGTATTTTTTATCACCTTTTCAGCGATGTATCACATGATACGAGAATTTACTTCCAACTATCAAAAATTTAAAAAATATAAAATTAAAATAGTAGGCCTTGAGAAGGCATGGATTAATAAATGAGAAATTTATACAATTAGATTCCTAATTATTGTAATTTCTAATAACTAAAATAAAAACAAAACCGATAATAGTAACTATCATAAAACACGCTCGATATGTCCCCCTCTACACTCCACACATTTTCTACATTTTCATATCATGTAATACATTGTAGAAGAGGTGTTAAAATCCACTATTCGATAATGTAAAAATCCAAATAGCGTCCAAAAACGAAAGTTAGAAATGTATTAAATTTTGTAAGTAAAACAGAAACATTAGCAAGGGTTTAAATTTTTGATAGTTCTCGTATCATGTGATACATCGCTGAAAAGGTGATAAAAAATACTACTCGATAATGTAAAAATCCAAGATGGCGTCCATATGAAAAACAATAGTTAGTGTATGTATTTCAAAAACAAATGGCTGTAGATAAATTTTGGTACTTTTTTTAAAAGTGTCATAATAATTGTACAAATCAAAATGTTGTCAGACTTCAAATAAAAGAGCTACAGGGGGTAGTAGAAAATGCATAATTTTGGTTTTCTTCAATTATTTCAAAAACAAAAAAGTTACTTCAAATCTGACTTTACCATGATGATAGCCATAAAATTCTCTAAAACTTTCCCCATTTAACCGACATTCTATCTTCAATATTAACGAATATAGCAATACATGCATGCTGAATCTCGGACACACTGTATTTACGCATACGGTTCTAGAATACCGTTTACATTCCGTTCTAATTTGTTTTGGATTAGGGTACGCATTAGATTTACTTTTCTGTAGTGGTATGAACAATGCTGGTGGATATTGAAGGAGTATCAACTCAAATCTTTCCGTAACGGGAAATTACCGCTAATTAATGTAACTAATATACAAATTAAAACCGCCAAATGCCATACTCTTAGAATAAGACAAATGAGATGGAATAAGTTAATATTATTAACTATTAATTGTGTACACATTTTGTACACTCGAACTTGTCGTAGGCATTTTGTAAAATCCGTCATTTTATAAAATGCCTAGGCATTTTATAAAGGGTTATAAATAATTATAATTCGAAGGATATAAACACTAATTTTATTATAAATTATTTATTGTATGATTATGAACTACTAGTCGGAACTATAAGAGTTATAACAACCTTTACAAGAATTTGCTAACTTATTTATACTTGAATAATACATTTAATTGTCATTATTATTTGAAGGTGTTTTTATGAAAGTAATGAAAGTTCAAATTGTTAGTAAAGTACCTAATTATCCTTGTAAGGTATTAAAACCATAATTCCTCCCTCCTTAAGTCTGAATGTCCTCATTCAGTTTTGGATACAATTCAGTTTCTGGAAGGAAAGATACTTCTTGATCTTTAACATGTTCCTTGGTATTCTTAATCCTATTGATTTTTCTAGTTTCACACAGAAGTTCTACAATACGTAGTTTAAGTTTTACAATAATAATGATAGGTGTAATTAATATTAGAAACATAACTAAAGATATAGAGTATGAGCCGTATGAAGCAGTGGATGTAGGTGGGTTGGGATGCTATTTATTCTTTCGATGTCTCTTCTTAATTCTTCTGGATTATTAAAATTGTAAGAGTATAGAATTGCTGTATGACGTGGTATTAAGGGTTGTTCAATGAATGCTGATATTAAATGTCGGTACTGTGTTATCGAAAATGAGGTTGCCAATGATTATGCGACAATTTGATGATATTACTTGATTTTCGTTAATTAAGGTTCTAAAAATTTCTCCTTTGCAATTTTCTATGACTTCTCGTTCGTTTTTAGATGAGTATAAGATTTGCTGGTTTTCTAGTTGTATAACGATTTCGTAGTCGTTGATTACATGGGAAGTGAGACATTTGTTCGCTTCTTCAATGGTGCAATTATTCTGTATGAAGTGTTTCTTAGAGCATAAGGAAATGTCTTCGATTCTTCTGCATTACTCGGAGGTCCAATGGATATTTTTATTGATGTTTACAATGAATTTTGCAGGAGGAATGAGTATAGTTTTATCGGAATTTGGTAACGGGAATATTCGTGAATATTGTGCTTTAAAAGAATCTAGGATAGGTATTTTGAGGAGGAATGTTATTGTTTTATTTATTCCAATTATGGAAATTTTTGAAAATTCTAAAATTTTGTAAAAATGAATCTCGTCTAAGGGTAATAATTCCTCCACAGAGTAATGATTTTTTAAATGTTTTTCAATGATTAGTAATTCTTTATACCTGATTATTTCTAAATTCGTGATATCCTTAAATGCTAAGCTAAAGTTCTTTCGATTAATTTTAATTTTTTTAGTAATGAATTTGCTTGGTAGATTTCGATTTGCAATAACGTTCTAAAATCTAGAGTATTTTTTGTCTTATTTGTCTTGAGTTTCGTTGATACTTTGATTAATGTCTTGTAAGTCTTTCGAATACCTTTGAGTTAGATGGTTCGCGAAAGACGTAATTGCATTTATTTTTTCGATGGAAGTTTTTTGATTATTGTATAATTTTCCTAAATTTTTATTGATGATATTTAAATCATCTTCGTCAAGGTTTCCAGTGATAAATTTAATCGCTTTTCCCAAAATATTAACCAAGGCTCTTTTGTTCTTTTTATGGTCTAGTTTACTATATGTATTTTCAATTTCGGTGCAAAGGATTTCCAGGTGGGAAAAGAGTTTTTTGTTAAAAGGATCTGTTTTAATTTGTTGTAGTACAGTATCTGAAGTTATGCGTAATTGATTATAACTAATTTCTATGTGACATGTTAAGATAAAAGATAAAGTTGTGATGATGATTAATGGTCCTAGCTAGCCCTAAAGTTTCTAAGAAATAACCGTTACTATTAATGAGGTGAACCTCTGGGCTCTTGTTGTTGATAATCTTCATAAGGGTTATTAATCTGGAATTAAAATGAATGATTTTAATCTAGTACTTGTAAAGGTTCGAATAAGGGGTCTGTTTTTCTAACGCGGTTTCGTTGCACAAATATTGTTTGATCTGTTAAATTAGGGGTATCTTCTTTATTTTTGTTAATTTTATCAATTATTTTTGAGGCTTTATTTAAGTTTGTGTGGTATATTTCGTCGAAAAACAGTAGGACTTCGTTTTTCCGTTTTTCATTGTATTTTTCGTGAATTGTTATTTCGTGGTCAATTGGATTTTGTTTTTCGTAAGGGCCGTATAATAGATAAAAGGGAGAAAAACCCGCAGAAGAATGAATTGATTGGTTATAAATCGTTCCTGCTGAGATAAACAGATTTTCTGGTGATTCACTAGGATTTTTTAGCTTCAGTGTTCTTAATTTTTCTAATATGGTCGAATGGAATCGTTCAATGGGAGAGTTTGAGCTAGGGTTATTGGCTGTAGTAAAGTGTAGTTCAATTTTATGGAGTTCGCAGAATTCTTTAACCGTTTGGTTTTGAAATTCTCGTCCTTCGTCACAAACTACTTTGTGGAGTTTTTTATGGTGTGCCATAAAATGTCTAAATTTGTTAAGTAAGGTGATGCCAGTTCCGTCTTTTAATAGATAAACTTGTCAGTAACGCGAAAACAAGTCTA
Organism: Vesta saturnalis; assembly: GCA_036346205.1. Lineage (NCBI taxonomy): Eukaryota > Metazoa > Arthropoda > Insecta > Coleoptera > Lampyridae > Vesta > Vesta saturnalis. Next base: position 2,606,638 of record JARFJB010002010.1, read on the forward strand.
TGAGAGTTAGGAATTTAGTATTTTGAAATGAAAATGTGTCATGTGTACAATTTCAAAAGGTCTATGTGCTAACAGAGGCCCTTGAATTTTTGTTCTATAAGGATGTCTTTCGTATTTGGCTTGTAAACATTCAGAACATTTGTTAATTGATTCAGTTACTGTTTGCTTCATGGTTGTCCAGTAGTATTGTAATCTTAATTGTTTGTAGGTTTCTGAAATTCCGTTGTGGGTTTCTTCGTGATATTTTCCAATGTTGTCTTTCTGTTTTTCTTTATCCGTAACATCTGTTAAAAAGGTGTTACTAATAGTTATTTTAATAGGCTAATTGAACATTTCCTTGCATATTGTTGTGAATGGTCGTTGTATTTGTTTGTTTATGAAGTATATGCAGTAGGCATTATTTGGGTGAAAAGTTTCTTTTATAAATTTTCGGATGTCTTCGTTCATTGCCGTATTTCTTATTTTAACGCGGTAAGTTTTCTTGGTACCGAAAAGTATTGATAATTTGCATTCATATTTCTCGTGTGTGTTGAGTATTATGCGGTTATTATAAACGTTGACTGCTTGCTCTGTAATTGGAATAGTGTTCTATTAAGTTTTGGTCATGGATCTGAGATTGGATGATCGTATTTACGTCTTCGTCGGTTAATTCTTGAATTTCTTCGATGTTTGGAGTCAATGAGCTATTGTCGTCTTCCATTACCTCGGTGCTGTTAATCTGAATTCTAGATAATGCATCTGCTACGTAATTTTCCTTTCCTTTCTTATATTGGATAGAGAAATTAAACTCATCCAGCTTCAATCTCCATCTAGTTAATCTGGAGTTTGGTTCTTTAATCTTTGTAACCATACCAAAGGGTTATGATTAGTTTCAATTATAAAATTTTGGCCAAATAAATAAGGTCTGAAATGCTTTGTAGAATCAAGAATGGCTAAGAGTTCTTCTCTATAGTAGAGTAATTCCTTTCTGCTGAATTTAAGGTTCTTGAATAATATGCGATTGGGCGACCATATTGATACAGTACCTATTGCTATATTCGAGGCGTCAGTTGTTAATTTGAATTGTTTTTCAAAATGAGGGTAAGTTAGTATAGGGGCGTTAGTAATGAGATCTTTACATAACTCAAATGTGGAAGCATATTCGGGGTCGTGGGTGTTAATCCCGGTATTTTTGCTTAAACATTTGGTTAGCGGGGCTACTACTTCGGCGAAATAGTAAAAAAAGTCCTAGGAAGGGTTTTATTTCTTTTTGGGTGCTTGGGAGTGGGTAATTTTGGATAGCTTCTGTTTTAGTGGGATTCGGTTTAAGTCCGTCGGGAGTTATTATATGCCCCAGAAATCCAACTTCTTTGCAAAGGAATTCCGATTTGTTTAACTGAATTTTTAAATTGTATTCTCTAATTTTATTGAATATCTTCTTGATGTGAATAATGTGTTCTTGTAGTGATTTTTAGAATATAACGACATCGTCCATGTAAACGAAACAAAATTTATGTAAGTGTTCCCTCAGAACGTTGTCCATCAACCCTTGGAATGAGCTGGGGGCGTTTTTTAAACCAATGGCATTCGTATATACTCATAATGTCTATGGTTCACTGTGAACGCTGTTTTTTCGACGGAATTCGGATGCTATTTGATGGAACCTCTGTGCTAAATCGAGTGTCGTAAAGTAACAACATTTTCCTAAACTGTCTAGTATTTCCTCTATTCTTGGGAGTGGATATTTATCTTCGATTGTTTTGTCGTTAAGCCTTCTGTAATCTATGACCATTCTGAATTTCCTTTTTCCAGAGTAATCCATTTTCTTCGATCCAAACGGGTGAGCTGTATGGGGATATAGACGATTGTATAATTTTTTGGTCTAGTAGTTTTTGAATTTGATTTTGAATTTCCATCTTCATAATTTGCGGATGTCTGAACGATTTAATGTAAACTGGTTCCTCGTCTTTAGTTCTAATTTCATGTTTGACTGCGTTGGTAAAGGTCAAATCGCAGTTTTCGTTAAAGAATACATCTTGATATTCTTTACAGTGTTAGAATATTTTTTCTTTCTTCTAAATTTAAATGGTCGGTCCTAATGTTATTAATGATGTTGAAGTTTTTTGTGTCGTATCGAGGTGGATTAATAATTTCCTGTTGTATCAAATGTTCTACATCTACTCTTTCGATAAAATTAATTTGAGATTCGATATGTTCTGTAAGTGGTAATGTGCAATATCCGTTTTTTGTAGTAACTATTGCCTCAGGTGTAACATAATTGTCAGTTGATTTTAAAGAAGGAAGTAAAATGTCTCCGTTTTCTATGGTTATAGGGATTTTAATAATATTGTTAATAATAGAACTTTGAATTTCTATTTCTTTTGAGACATATTCTGTATAAAAAGGGATTTTTATGCTGTTAATTTCTAAAGTATTATTTGAATAATCAATTCTTGCTTGCAATTTACTAAAATCGTCATTACCGAGGAAATCGTCAAATTTTGAATGCCACTGAACTACATGGAGATGAATAAGATCGATGATTCCAAATTCTTTTAATAAAGCAATGTATAGGTTTTGGTCCGAATAATTTTGTCCGCCAAGACCGGAAACAACAAAAGGTTTTTTATAGCTAAATTTTGAAAATTGCTTTGCCACATTAGGGTTCATTATCGAATTAGAAGCCCCGGAATCAATTAAAACTTTAAGATTTAATTTTGGTAAATAAATAAATGGTAATTTGGATTTTGACGCGATAGAATTTAAATCTATTCTGTTGGGGGTTGATTTTTGGAGGCTTGCTCTTGAAAATTTTCTTCTGTATTAGAATAACTAATTTCTTGGGGTTCTTCAAAACACGGTGATTCGTAATTAATTTGTTCAACATCGGTTGATTCTACGCAATTTAATTCTTGAGAAATAAAGCTTGGTCGGCCCGTGGGTCGAAAATGGTTATTGAAAGGGTGATTGAATTTTTGTTGGTGGGGTTGTTTTTTGGTAGTAAATGTACTCACTCCGGACATAGGTGTTGGTTTGGGTTGTTCAGGTTTTGTAGTTCCAAAAACTTGTTTATTAGTAAAATATTTTTTTCGTGATCAATAGGTTTTGTTTATTGAATCTTGGAATGATCTGAATTCAGGTTTTGTAAATGAATATTGCTGATTGGGAGTTTGAAATGGGGTGTGTAAATAATTATTACGGTTAGCAGGATGTTGAGAATTGAAAGTTTTATTAACTGGGTCTGGTCTAGAGGGGAACTTTTTTATCGGTTCTCTCATATAGTCATAATGACGTCCTTCTTGCTTTCTATTATCGTAAAACTGTTGTTAAGGCAATCTTCTAACGTACTTAATTCGAAATGGAGTAAAAATCTGCGATAGGGTTCTAAAATACCTAATTGAAAAGTTTTTAAAGCTAATTTTTCATATTCATATTTTTTATAAAGTTTAAAATTTTTGCCTGAGATGACTAATTGAACGTATTGCATCAGATCGTTCAATGATTTTAAGATTTTGTTATAAAAATCTAAATAGTGTTCGATTCGCATGTGAGCTAAACGTCTTAAGTCTGATACGAGGAGATCTTCACTTCGATGATCTCCGTATTTTTGCAGAAGGCAGATTTTTATATTCGGCCAGTCCCTAACCTTTTGATATGTTATGAAATCCCTTGCTTCGCCTAATAATTTGGATCTAATTGTATATTCGACAACATAGCTTAAATCATTTGATAAACGTCCTTGTAAATGTCCTAATAGATTATCTACTTCGGTAATAAAAATTGATAAGTTATAGCCTGGTTGATATTCTGGGATAGCTCTTAATAATAATTGTAATTCTGTCCTATCTACTGGAAGTGGTGCGGGGTTCTGAATTAGTGCACTAGGTGTAATGTTAGATTGGTTCATTTTTGGATTAGGGATATATCTACTTTGTTTAATAAACTTGGGGGTTTTAGTTTTATAATTGGTTTTCAGGGTTTGTAAATAATGATTAATATCGTTATGATTATTGGCAATTATTTCCCTTTCTGATTCTGAACTCGAATCAGTCATTGAAATTTAAACATAAATAAAACAGTAACTTGATAAGGAAGATAACAAAAGGACTTACATAGAGTAATATCTGCTAGTCATTGAATGGATTGAATATCTCGTGCCTCTAGATGTTTCTCTTTCTGTCTCGTGTAGAGTCGTTGAAAGTATTTTTCTTTTTCTTCTCGCACAAAGACTTGAAAGTCACCAGTTTGATTTTCGCCGAAGTTGCTACTTCACCAATGGATGATCTAGACTGATGCCAGTTAGACTTTTCACCGAAATTGCACTTCACTAAATGCATGTTCAAACTATTGCGAGAATCCTGTTCGCAGCGCCAATTATAATTCGAAGGATATAAACACTAATTTTATTATAAATTAATTATTGTATGATTATGAACTACTAGTCGGAAGTATAAGAGTTATAACAATCTTTAGAAGAATTTGCTAACTTATTTATACTTGAATAATAAATTTAATTGTCATTATTATTTGAAGCTCTTTTTATGAAAGTAATGAAAGTTCAAATTGTTAGTAAAGTACCTAATTATCCATGTAAGGTGTAAAAACCATAATTATATAATTGCACTTTTGAAAAAATTAAAACAGCAGAATCACACTCTGCATTAGGTAAATGCTTAATCGCTATAAAATGATAGAATCGCACTTTAGATTAAGTACATTTCAATTTTAACCTTACCCACTATAAAATGATGCAATACCACTTTGGAATGCGTATATTTAAACCTAAGGCCTACCCACTATAAAATAACAGAAGTGCACTCTGGGCTGAGTGAGTTGGGCCGCTTGCACGCATTTACTCTACTACATCCACGACTTATTTAGATAGAATTCTAAGTTTAAGCAGGTTGTTCCGAAGAGTCGGTAGTAATCAGTTTTATTTAGAAAATAAAATAAGTCATCACTGTGGAAACTGACGTGGATGTAGTTGCGCGTTGCTGAGGGAGTCACGCTACAAATTATTATCTGCAAGTGTGTTGGGTTTAGATTCGGGATATTTAATAACCTTTAAGAGAAATACAATTTTTTATTTATATAATAATGCCTGTATATTTGTATTAAGAAAATAAACAAGTATTGTCATCGTTACATAACTATTTATATTATGTACGAACAAAAAAGGTACGGCAACACAAATGCAGCCGAATCAGGCAAAAATTCTGTTGAATTGTTAGATCCTTTTTTGCTATGGCTTGCCGTCCTCTCTTTCTTTTTAGGCCGAGAGGTACATTTTTTGCTTCAATGGGCACCTTTGTTTTTTTCAAAATGACAAATAAACCTAAAGAAATAATAAAATACTTATCCTTTTTGGGATTTTTTAATGGTGTACTTTAAATTATAAAGATGTAGTAAACAATTTTGTCAAATTTGAAAAATTAAAACATAAACATAAGCCTGCTATTAGTATAACAGTTTGGGAAACATAAAGCCAACTATAACATCTTTAGTAAAGAATAACTAGGTCATAAAATTAAATATTATTAAACTGCCTCAAAGATGACAAACCAGAACACTCTCTACGACGAAAGCTAACAATGAAATTTGCCAGCCAAAAACCATATTTAACAAAATTTAATCGAGTTATGATGTAAGTGTAAAGTTGTGAAAAACTTCAATTTTAAAATGATAAAAGCATTCACAAATCCAAACATTACATCAAAAAATAACCCAGTTAAATCTAACAATTTATTTATTTATCAATAATTGGAAGTGTTATTAACAATGAAAAGCACAATGCAGAACGTTCTTTGTAATTTTTAATTTCAATTTAATTTCAACTACTTATGTTAAATTATAGTGCTGTGGAAATTTAACATATAATTGGTAAAGTTTAAAGAAAGTTTACATACGTACTGTTTCAAAAAACTTGAGCAAGTGCACCGAGACGTTATTGTATCATACCCAGAGTAGACAGTTATTTTCACTATCTTCTGTGTTGCGTATATTTCATTTTGATTGATATCATTTTTGTGGACTGTAATATGATTGGATAAGGTGAATCGCGTGAATAAGCTACTTATGGTTCAACACTTATAATGATTATTAAAATACATACCTTGATGCTTAATACAATGTTACATCTGATCTATTTCACCTTACGAATAGAACTGCCAAAGAATAATGGTTCGTCTTAATTCTAAATGAACATTGTACAAGCTATACAAATTCGGCCTAAACTAGTAGACCTTTTTCATAAATATGCTTTTGTGAGCAACTTATGCTTAGCTTCGAACGTCAATCAGAATTATCTAAACCTATTGTTAAAGATAAACTTTAAACGAAAGTCTAAAGCCTGAAGTATTATAACTATTGAATGAGTAATGAAGTGCGTGGGTTTTTTTTTATTTATTTGTGGCTTCAACATTCTGAGATTTACGAAAACTATCAAAACATTCCCATTTTAAGTGAGTATCTTTCCAGATTTGTACTTCTTCTTGGGTCAACACAATTCGTTGAATTTGTATAATAAAAAATAGTTTTTTCATCCTTATTTTCGGTTTCAATTTTACCCACTGATAAGCATCTGTCCAAATTTATGCCGTTAGTTTTATGACTGTAGCACACGGTTCGTCATTGGGGTTTCGTGGATTGCGTTCATACGACCATTTTTCAACCAGAGAAACTCTCAACACTTTCAGAAACTAACCCACAGGAAGTTGTTCTCTTAGGGTCTGTTCCTTTTCTATAATGGAATTTGTTGATTCCAGTCCATTATTAGTGCTTTGAAATTGATCACTTGCACCCTCGTACCAAAACTGGTTTTCTCAGAGCCACGTCTTTTCGAAATAGTTTACAAAGTCCTTTATACTCTGGTTAGAGTTACCATCACCCACATTATGCCATTTTTTTAGGAATAGACCTACAGCAACTGTAAAAGTCTCATCGTCTATGCTAACTAGCAGGGCATTAATATCTGGAAGAATTTGATTTTTTCTTTAATATTCCGGATCCTTGACTAGATGTTTTCCAAAACATGAAAGGAACACTGAATTCTTCGAGTTGGTATTCGAAATACTGCCTTAAATCCATTTGTGATTGCAACAGAAGCATCTGCAAGCAGCATATTTGGTTTCCAAATAGTTTCATGCAAAGCTAAACACGATTTTTTTTAATGCATTAAGTATATAAAGGCAAAATAAGCGTCTGTTTCGCTGTAACATACTGCAACACTAAGTGGGTGGAATACTCTGATGTTCCAACTATCAGGACAGGATAACCCTGCCAAATTAGTTTATATGTGGTATCAGTCTGGATTTTCTTGGTAAGCGCTAAAATTTGCAGAAGGTGGATAAAACAATTTTCAAATCCAGGTTTTGCGAGTCCGTGTCATCAACTTAGATTTTAAAATCTGAAGATGAAAATATATTATTTTATACCAAAATAAAATAATAGGTTTACCTAATACAAACGGATAATCTTCATTGCTTGGAATTGTTGAGCTAATAATTCACCAGTTCTGTATGTAGTTCTCCTGCAGAAATAGTAGACGATCCAAGAGCTTTTCAGCGTAATGAAGTCAAAAATGTTTTCAACTGTGATTTCACACGTGGTTGTTCATATGGAAGGCTGCAATTATGGCATTAGGTTTTTTGATGCCGTCGTTATAGATCTGAGGCACTAACAACTTTTCTGACGATGAAAGCCATCTGTTGTTATCCACATGATTGGTATGCTCATCTTCTGTTTCAAATAGAGTCACTTTCATGCACTCAGAGTGATACGATAGATACTTTCCCGCAGGACATTCATTCTTTCTGTATTTACCATCCGTATATATGAAGGTAACCTTTTTAAACCTTCCATTGATTTATATGAAGTAATTTTTTTACATATTTTTCCCTTTCAGTGAAGTCCTCAGCGTCTTTTACACTATTATCAAAAAAGAAACTATAACAAACTATAAAATTTCAGATTCACACTTTGACATACCTATTAAAGGTCGCACACACGCGCGCGCGCGCTCATACACTCACACGTACACAATTTGTACCCAATTGACTGAAATCTTTATATAAGTTCTAAGAAAAATATTTAGTCACTTACTAAATACCTGAAAAGAGACCGACAGATTATAAAATACGAGCGCTTACACGTTCATTTTATTATCTGCCCGAGTTTTATAAAATACCTAGGAATTTTATAAAATGACGGATTTTACAAAATGCCTACGACATATACATAATATAGATAAAATTTAATACAACTGGACGAATATAAAATAAGAAATAATTATACGAGAGTACTTTGTTATGTGTTTAATTGGAAAACGTTTCTTTTTGATAACGTTCGTCATTTGGTCAAATTTAGTTACTAAAAATAGCAATTTATTCTTAGGTTGAATGGTTCCAATTCACTATTTCGCAAATTTTTACGCATTTAATATAAATCAGTTGAAAAGAAATCTGGGATCTCTTTGGGTCAAATAATACATATACATGTAATAAATATATATTTTCTACACATTTTTAACTTTTGGCAACAATGATTTAAATACAAATTTTCTCAAGTTTGAAAATTGATTTTTAAGGTGTTGGCCAATTTTTCTTTCTTCCTTTTAAGAACGCCTTTGATGGTGGATGTTGAGTTTCTAGAGAATTTTTCGTTTCTGGTTCTGGATGCTGAAGCATCATTTTTTTGGAAAATTCTCACTTAAAATAATACTTTGTTAAGTAAAAGTATTACTAACGCTTTTAAAAGTGTTACGTGATTAAACGGGGAGCTGGAAGAAAAAGGAAGAAGGAAAGGATTCTCTGCTCATTCACAGATAGTGAGCACACCGAACTAGCTCAAAAATGTCGGTTCGGGCGGGGTGAGAGAAGAAAGGATGTTAAAGATGCCGGCGCCAAGAGCCGCTCCCCTAGATAGAGCTAAGGTTCACCGCTGTCCCGACTCTTGGAATTTATAGAAAAATAACAAAGTAACTTTAAATATCCAAAACCCAAATTATTTCGTTACAAAAGGCGGATATAATTGTAATTATTCATTCGTCCACATCTTCGGTAAGTGGCACATGTTTCGATAACCTCACTGTAATTAAAATTGTTTTCAGGTTTTCGAATATAAAAGCATTCAATACTAATTCTTTACATATATAGACACTTCAATCGAAATTACGTTGAATGTTCACTATCGGCTCGTTTGTCACCTGTAAGAGGTATGAACGGTCATAATTAATTAAACATCGTACTTATGTTTACCTTCTTTTAGCATCTCTGTACTACCTACGTAAGATCTCTGTACTACCTACGTAAGAGCATCTCTGTACTACCTATGTAAGAGCATCTCTGTACTACCTATGTAAGAATATCTCTGTACTACCTATGTAAGAATATCTCTGTACTACCTATGTACGAGCATCTCTGTACTACCTACGTAAGAGCATCTCCATACTACCTACATATCTAACGTCATTCCTTCTAAAATTTTCTGATCGCATTGTACTGCTACGTTACATCCGAAGTATATGATTATCGCTGGAAGGCATAAGAGCCTTGCTGACATCCATGACCATATACGTGAAGGCTGCTAGATCATTGGAATAGTACCCGAAATGTGCAAGATCAAATAAGTAATAGTTTCAACAATAAAGGTCAGATTTTTTTTTTCTTTATCACCTGGTTACACAATTGTGCTTCCAAATTCAATTATACCTAGGAGGTTCTTAGTGAATTTCTACAACGAAAATAAATGGACTGATATTATTAATTTTGTAATCAAAGAATCGACAATTGTTACCTCTTAATTAAATTTATATATTTAAGGTACTTCCAACAGTTCACATTCACAAAATTCTTTTATCTAAACGGTATATATATATATATATATATATATATATATATATATATATATTATATTCACTAATTCAGTTTTGAATATTTTGCACTCAATCACAAGAAAAACTTCAATTGAATCATTAATAGTGACTTGATAGACCGCACACAAACAAGGTTTAGCTTTCATTTTGACTATTAATTCTAGCTTCTGTGGCTACGTTTACCCAACGGTTTAACTCCTGTTTTGATTGCAATATACCAGGTGTAATGATTATCTGTATTGCGTGAACTACTGCAAATGCTAAACATTTAATTTTATATGAATTTGTAATTTTTGTCTCGTAATCTTTATGTGTTATGTACATTACTTTTCTCGCGGACAAGGTTGTTCGGGCCAGTTTATTTCCTATAAATTTCTTGACTACTTTATTTGTTACGGTAGTTATTTACTGTGAACCGTACAAGCTTTCCAATTTACTGTATACTGTGTGAAGCGTAAGGTAAGCAAGTTCATTAATTAAATTCTTTTTATTTTTTTTTTATCTTACTAAACATCCCAATGGGATTATGTGTTAAATTAGCCAATTCCGAATACGAACAGTAAGATCTTACAACGACCGGAAGGGGACTAATAATTTTACTCTTTTTTTATTTTAGTGAAATTTAAATTATAATTGCCGTGGGCACAAGCCGAGGCTCACTGCTTTTATTCTTTTGTCATGACCTTTTCAAGTAAGTCAAAGAACAGGTTCACACTTTGTTTATTAAATCCGGCAGCTCTTACAACTGGTGTCCCTGTTGGCCTCCTTATGCTAATTTTATCGCTATGTCTTTTGAGAAACGCTTTTAACCATTTTTTCCTACAGATTTCTGCATCGATGAAAACTTATGGAACATTACGTCTAGCTAGTTGAAATGCCATAGAACGAAGGTCTCTTCTTGTTAATCCATAAAATTGTTTTTTTCATTTTAAGGATGTAGTCCACAAGTATGGCTTCTAATTCTTGTGATAATATAGGTTTTATTCCTAAGGTTTTCTTCTTGACTTCGTTGATGTTTTATCGCTTTTGCAATATCTAAATAGCGTGGATCGGTGTGCTTTATAGTGCTGGGCAGCTTTTAAGTAGCCCATTGTATTAGTCCGTATTGCTTCTATGGCTTTCTTCATATTTTCTTCTGTCCACTTATGCTCCTGGCTTTAACGGCATTTTTCCTGAAACTATAGATTTTAAAAATAGTTTCGTAACGTGGAATATTTCATATTCGGAACCTTTTGCTATTCTACAATAGAAGACTTTTATTTTTTTATTTCATATCAAGATACTTAAAACTGAAATGATTATTTACATTGAATAATCAACATTTCTAAACCTGCCTACTATCTATTTCAGCCCCACAAAATATCTTACCTTAAATAATAAAAACAACAATGATGCAACACTTAATTTGTGCGGAAAAAAATTCGGTTAGGCTTGAATTGGGGTTTGCCTGTCACTGGAGCAACTGGCGCTGTCCGTGTTGGAGTACGAAAGCGTTTTAGGAGGGGCATTTGCTGGTATGTAAGATTATAGCACTTATAATTTGGCGGGTACCATAGTATTTCACATTGGGAACCTATACCACATTAAGCGACTTTACTCTACGTTATTGATCTTATTTGACTGTAAAATTTCAATAACTATGAAAGGTTAATTTTTATAACGAAAACCTTATTGACGAATTAATTAATCTTCACGCTATTTTAAGTGTATTAGATTCAATTTTTACAATTTATTATTTTTAATTACTACCTTAAATATGTATTTCATTGGCGTAGAGCATAGTTTTATCCTACATGAACAATCTAGAAACAAATTTTTTACATGTTCAAATGTTCATCTACTTAATTTCGTTACCTTGTTTATACAATATTGTGGCCATAAGTCTAAATAATGTTCAAAGAAGGCTTATTTCTTAATTTTGTAACTTCCATTGCTTTCCATAATTTGTTTGGTGGGTTTACATTAATTTCAAATCCGTTCCGACTAAATGTGCTATAAAAATATCTGGTGTGGAACACCACACACCTTACAAACTACAAAATCGAAATTAAAAGAAATGAAATAATTTTAATAACATTTTTTTAGGATAAATAATTGTGCAACCTCTTTTATAATAAGTTCATTACGAAAATAGGCAACATTGTAAAAACAAAAACGATAATCAAGTCAAGTCAAACAGACTTCATGTCAGACAGAGGTTAATAGACATCCGAATGCCAACTTAAAAAATTAAAAGAAAGGAAATAATTTTAATTACATTTCTTTTAAAATAACTATGCAAACTCATTTTTACACGTTCATAACGAAAACAGGCAACATTGTAATAACGAACATAATAAGCTATGGCAGATGGACGTTTAACACTTCACGTCGGATAAAGCTTAACGGACATAAAAAAATTCCAAAGCCCGCTTCTATAAGATATCAACAATACAGTTCGTTCATATTTAATTAATTTTTATCTTGCGTTATTTTAACAAAAAATAAAAGTTATGCAAAATAAAAATTTTCTTTAAAAAATATGTCTATACTTTTTCTTACAAAATTAATCGTTATTTAGATATTGGAAAACACTTAAGTTCTAGGTTATGATTTTTTTGCCGCCAAATTACCTATCGTATCAAAAATCACATAAAACATAGTTAATCGATATGTTTACGGACTATAGGTATTTGGGTATTCTTATAGCTTTGAAATATACAGCTGTTTTAGAAATATTGGTAAAACCAAAAACTGCCTCTAATAAACCTCGCTCTCTGCCGCTGGATTTCTCCCAAAATCTAATCAGCTCCAAGCTAAATGAAAGCAAGCTTAAATACATTTTGAGTATGTAGATGTTTTCGTTCTGGAGTTATCGTCAATACTAACACACCCACCCACACACACACACGCACGCACGTACGCACACACACAGACACACACGCGTGTGCGCACACTCACACGCACACGCGCACGCACACGCACACACACACGCACACGCACACGCACACGCACACACACACGCACACGCACACTCACACGCACACGCAGACGCACACGCACACGCACACGCACACGCACACGCACACGCACACGCACACGCACACGCACACGCTCTCGCACACGCACACGCACACGCACACGTACACGAATACAATGTTGGTAAGAAACAAGTTGAGAACGATTGTGCAGGTAAGATTTTATTAGGTTACTGCTATTGTAACCAAGACACATGGTTTCATCCTACATGAACCTATCTAAAAATAATTTTTTGACATGTTCAAATGTTCATGTTCATCTACTTAATTTCAATATTGGAGCTATAAATAGAAATACCCTTATAAGTAAAATAGGCCGTATCATGTGTTGGGTCCAATTCGTGAGGTAGGTATAAAGAAATAAAAAGTTATGTGTACAAACATCCTCAAATGAACAGTTTACAATATGCTGGATAGCAAAGTAAGTTGGCTAATAAACAGTAATTAAAAGATTGTGTCCGTTAGACATGGGAACGTGAAAGTAATGTTTTGATAACCATAATACTTTACCTTAATTTTAATCAAAAAAGCACAATTTAAGTATGAAATTCGCTTTTCAATCAAAAAGACAGTAGTACTTCATGAAATAATTGCTGTAGTCTATTCCTGCTTGTTTCTTTTCATGACGTACATGTCACAAACTTTAAAGTGGAAATCTAGATTAGGCTGTTTTGAAAGTCACATAAAATATGCATATCGTAAAAAAGACATTTAAATTACATAAAATAAGTTAGAAGTTAGAAGAAAAAAAAAGAAAATATGAGATAGAGTGAAAATATAAAAAATTCCCTATTTTATTTTGGTTACTTTCTTTTCGTCAAAACCAAATTTGAGATTGTTAGAAGTTCACAGTGACAGCTCTTCACCCTTAAGCTAGAGTTTGCAAATTCAAGGTAAATCTGATTTGTATGTGATATTTCCCTCGAAGACATCGTTTTCTGTTTATATATTCGTTTATAAAACTTTTTGTATTCAAATTCAGAATGTTTCGAATAAAATATGTAATCAAGGAATACATACTAGATATAAATATCTATTGAATGGTTTCTAATTATACAGATTTAGTATATTAAAAAATTCACGAAAAAGCTTTCACATTATAGTTTTTTCTACAATTGAATACTATGTTTAACATATATCATAGTTTACACGCGTTACTAATTCTATTGGATAGTTGGCAGTATAATTATGTTAGGTTCTTTTCAACAAGATAAACTACCTGGCGACTACAATTGATTTTTAATTTCTTTACTTTTAATGCAAAGTTGTACTCCACATAACAATAATAATAATAATATTCCCTTTATAAGGATATACACAAATAAACATGTTTTCATTTCATTATAAACGTGATATAGTAATTTACAATCTTAAACATTCAGAAACAAAAATTAAATGAGATTAGCGCCAAGTTCACAAAAATGTCAGTATATTATAATAACGACAAATCATAAGTGGGCCATTAAATAGAAGCACACAATTTTCACTTAAAATACAAGAAATGTACGTATAAAACATCTGATGCGGGTAGCACATTACTTACGCTGGTGTCTTGTGTTAGCAAAGAGTACCTATACAGGGCAAAGATACTAGGACAGATATCTTTTTATAACACACTCGTATAATATGGCGTTGGTCAGTCCGAGAGATTTTCAACTAGATGAAATGCACTGGCGGCGTAACGGACACCTCCGCAGACCCCGCGTGGCGGGGGGCCCGGTAAACGAAGGTGCCCAGGCGCCTATAAAATTCTTCATCTGAAAAGATTAATTAATATAATGGCACAAGCATTAAATACGCTGTGTGTATCGTATATCAGCGGCTCTTGAAAACGGACGGTTGTGTTGTTTTGCCATCATTTTTCGCGTAAGTCGATGCCGCCTCGCATCTACAATAACATTTTACAGAATGTTTTATATCCAACATTATTATTAGTAACGAAACTAAATACCTATTGTAACATGTCTGCTACCGGAAGCATGATATGATGTGTCACAGGAAGTCTAGAGATTAGTCATCTTATTAATAATCTGCTGTGTATAGATAAGAATTAAGTGATTCATCAGTGCTATCTATCCAGAACTTTCTGGAAACCTTAGCAGGAGTATATAAACATCACTCATTCAAGAGGCAGGGAGTTCCAAATATTCGCGTATAAATAAATAGTTAATCTAGCGTTTATATAAATCTTTAAGAGTGTATTTTCGTATGGTAATTACTAGTGTAAATTATAGTTATATGTAGTTCTTGACCTATCTATATTTATAATGAGACATCGTATTAGACGTTTGTTAAATAAATTATATCTTAAGTTACATCTTTATCTCGTGTAACATACAAAGATCGGCTTACCAAACAAAACTTAACGCTATGCAGTCTATGCTTCAGTTTGGTCATTACTATTTAGTTTCGCAAAATATCAGTTACATTTTTCAGTTCAGAACAGCATTATCGTAGTGTAGTAGTTACATTTTTTTGTAGAAAATATTCATGAACAAGTAGCTAAATGATGCCTAAACAAGCTCGCGAAAACACTATCTCGATATCTTGTTCCTAACCTAAAATATCGGCCAAAGAAAAACTTTATACGAAAATCCCTTAAATTTCTATTTTTTTTAACTATATTTTTCTGGAATTGTTTCTATTATGTAAGTTGTGGCCCTAAAAAGACCGATTTAAAGGAGGAAGGTTTTTAATGCCCCCGTAAATGCTATACGCATTCCTGAAGCCTCTCATGACTAGACAAAACTGCAGCTTCAGTTGCGGCTCTCGGTATGTTACGTATTGCGTTACGAATCCGGTTTTTCATATCTTCTCTAGTGGTAGGTTGAGTCCGAAACACGATACCCTTTAAGCGCCCCCATAAATAAAAAACGAGGCAAGTTAAGCCTGGCGATCGCGGAGGCCATGGAAACTGACTTCCTCTTCCAATCCACCGCTGTTGAAATACTGCATTAGTATCCTCTCGCACATTAATAGCTGGGCAACCATCCAGCTGCAAAAACAATTTTTTCCTTGTTTCCCGAGGCACATCTTCCAACAACAACGGTAATTGATTGGCCAAAAAGTCAAGAAATACATTGCCATTTAGGAGTTGCTCGAAAAAATATGGCCCAATAATTCTGCCTTCCAGTATGCCACACCATACATTTAAACTCCAACGTCCTTGGTGCTGAACTTCACGCAACCAATGGGGATTTTCCGCAGACCAATAATGCATATTGTGCAGATTGACTCTCCCGTCACTACTGAAGGTGCCTTCATCGGTCCAAAGAATTTGAAATAAAAATTCTCTATTTTCGCGTATCATGCCTAACATCCAATGGCAATCGTCTAACCTTCGATCAAAATCTTCCTCTTTCAAGGCCTGATGCAAAACGACATGATATGGGTGCAAAGTAATTAGAAAAAGTTTAAACGAATACCTATATATTTTGATGGTCATTAGAATTTACCTGTGGTCCTTCAAAATATTTTGAACCGTTGTCCGTGATATGCCCAACTCAGTGGATAATGCTGTTGTGCTAACATGAGGATTTCCTTCAATATAGCCCAGTACACGGTTAATATTTTCTTGTGTTCTTCCAATTCTTTGCCGTTGAAACGTAGGCCGAAAACTACCATTGGCTCGCAAGCTCGCCACTAATCGGGGAAAAACTCTTACATCGCAAGGACGCCGATTTGGATATCGAGCCGCGTAAACTCTTTTAGCTACTGCGGCATTCTAAAGACATTCAAAATAAACCGCAAGCATATCAACAGCTTCATTATTCGTAAAACGCATTTTGAATGCACGAAAATTGCTCAGAGTAACGCGAAATTATTGACAACTATTGACAATTTGAGGATTATATATATTTTGTTTAGGTATCTGTTTCCATTGACTGCTTCTATTAATTGTATTTTTCGTATATATCCATAGTGAATATGCATTTAAACAAACAAAAAATAGGCCTTTCGTATAACTTTTAGCATTGCTTACTTGCCCGTAGTAATTTCAAAAAGGGTGATTTTATTCTGGTGAATAAATTTACAAACATTTAAAATCGCAATTTCTAGATAACCTATTCAGAGCCGAAATTGAAGCTGCAGTTTTGTCTACCCATAAGAGGCCTCAGCAATGCACAGGATGATGGTCAGCATTTCGAGCATTTACTGGGGCATTAAAAACCTTCCTCCTTTAAATCGGTCCTTTTTAGGGCCACAACTTACATAATAGAAATAATTACAGAAAAATACAGTTAAAAAAAAATAAAAATTTAAGGGATTTTCGTATAAAGTCTTCTTTGGCCGATATTTTAGGTTAGGAACAAGATATCGAGATGCGGTTTTAGAGAGCTTGTTTAGGCATCATTTAACTTCTTGTTCATGCAAAAAAGTCATACCAATGCGTTTAATTTTTTTGCGAAAATTAACCGTTTCTGTCGGAATGTCGAACAAAGCCCTCTAGCGACTACATGTGAAACTATCAAAACTTTTATTTTAAAATTGTAGCCCAAGAATAGCTCATTTCAACGCGCCCAAGTTTGTTAAAATCGGCTTAGCCGTTTCAAAGATACAGGGGGTTACTTAAGGAAACCTTTGAATACCCCCCACCAGTTTATTTTTAGACACACGTCAAAAAGTGCCAAACAAAAAAAGTTCAGATTATTCTCGACTTCAAAGATCAGTTATTTTTTTATTAGGTTAATATAGCAGAATTCAAAGAAACATCACTTTTTTAGATTCAAGATTGCAGTTACGCCCCCTAGCGGCCATTTCAGAAACTTGTATTGGCCGTTTTAGTAAAACTTTTTTTTCCGCAAGCCTCTACGATGGATAGTTTCCAAGATACAGTACCTCGCATTCTTAGTTAGCTACCCTGTACAAGCATTTCGCACTTGTAACTTTTGGCTAGCAAATAAAACGGTAGATTCGTTGTTAGAATGTCAATACAAAAATGATATCAGTAAGTTGCGCCAAATTTTAAGAAGGGTCATATATGTTATAATGACCTTAGTATTATGTAACCTTCCTTTGAGGGGACATCGCGAAACACAATATGGAGATTCCTCAAGTGGAAACTTTTTAAACATAGTAGTATCTACTCGCAAGATACTGAACATTTACTTATTAGAAACAAATCAGAAGGAAAAAAACCATATCAAATATCTGATTGCTAATATTCAAAACGAATTAATACATGATATTGCTTCCAAAATAAGCGAAAATGTTAAAAATATAAAAGAATGCCCATTTTTCACTGTAATGCTCGATACTATTCAGGAAACAGCTAGAAAGATCAGTTAAGTATCACACTAAGATACGTATGCATTGATGATAAAGAGTCATGTCAAAATTAATGAATCCCTTATAGGATTCACTGAAGTAACCGATCAGACAGCTAAGAGTTTAGAAAAGAACCTTACAAATGTTCTTAATACGTTTGATATAGATTTGGATAAATGTAGAAGACAAGGGTACGATGATGCCGCTAACATGAGTGGAGCATACGGTGAACTACAAAAATTAATCAAAGACAAACAACCAGCGGCAAAATATATTCATTGTGACGCTCATAATTTAAACATTGTATTGAATGATACATGCAATAATGTACCTTTTATATGAGAATTTTATGACGTTTGCCAAAAAATTTACACGTTTTTTGGACACAGCATTAAAAGGTGGAACTATCTGAAAGTTGTTCAGAATAGCGAGGACATCTCAAATAGACTATAAAATCTTTATGCACTACAAGATGGTCTTCTCGATTCGGTTCTGTGTTAGCAATTCATTATAATTTTATAGCAATTCTGAAAATGCTGTCGATTATTCTACTTACGATCACCAAAAAAGAAGAGAAGCGGGAAGCCTCTCCCTCCTTCCTCTCCCTCTCCCTCCTCCCTCTCCCTCTCCCTCTCCTCTCCCTCTCCCTCTCCCTCTCCCTCTCCCTCCTCTCCTCTCCTCTCCCTCCCTCTCCCTCTCCCTCCCTCCCTCTCCCTCTCCTCTCCCTCCTCTCCTCTCCTCTCCTCTCCTCTCCCTCTCCTCTCCCTCTCTCCCTCTCCCTCTCCCTCTCCCTCTCCCTCCCTCCTCCCTCTCCCTCTCCTCTCCTCTCCCTCTCCCTCTCCTCTCCCTCTCCCTCTCCTCTCCCTCTCCCTCTCCCTCTCCTCTCCTCCCTCTCCTCTCCCTCTCCTCTCCCTCTCCCTCTCCTCTCCTCTCCCTCTCCTCTCCCTCTCCTCTCCTCTCCTCTCCCTCTCCCTCTCCCTCTCCCTCTCCTCTCCCTCCTCCTCTCCCTCTCCCTCTCCTCCTCCTCTCCTCTCCCTCTCCCTCTCCCTCTCCCTCTCCCTCTCCCTCTCCTCTCCCTCTCCCTCTCCTCTCCCTCTCCCTCCCTCTCCTCTCCCTCTCCCTCTCCCTCTCCTCTCCTCTCCCTCTCCCTCTCCCTCTCCCTCTCCCTCTCCTCTCCCCTCCCTCTCCCTCTCCTCTCCCTCTCCTCTCCCTCTCCTCTCCCTCTCCTCTCCCTCTCCTCTCCCTCTCCCTCTCCCTCCTCCCTCTCCCTCCCTCTCCCTCTCCCTCTCCCTCTCCCTCTCCCTCTCCCTCTCCTCTCTCTCTCTCCTCTCCTCTCCCTCTCCCTCTCCCTCTCCCTCTCCCTCTCCCTCTCCCACTACGAGTACGACCGTCACACCCCTAATGCGCTTTGCTGATTTAGTTGTCAGCGTTTTGGACATACGTGAATTACATGTAAACAACCTCAAAGATGCATATGTGGGAAAGATGTTCACCAAGGGCTGCGTTGCGAAGAGCCAATACAGTGTCCTAGTGGTGGGGATCCCATACAGCGTTAGCAAAGGCGTGTCGTATATTTAAAGAAGGAATGAGAACTCAAGAGGTATAGGTCATACAGCAAGCTAAACAACAAGTAGCCAATTTAACTGCACCATCTATATCCTATGCAAACATTGCTTCATCCTTGACCCAGACTACCTCTTTCTTACCGGAAATAAAGAAGATAATGAAAGAAGAGTTTTCCACCATTATGCGAGCAATGTCTAAACAAAATGCAAACGTCCAAATAGCAGCAGAAAATGAAGTCCCAATACCTCAAATAGATCAAACAGTAAAGCCTCAGGAAAGACAACATGAAATATTTACTGTATCTGAATTAGGGCCTGCAAGGGAAGGGGAAAGTTCTGGAGAAAAAGGGAAGCGTGATGTAATGAGGAGTGTTCCTTCGGAAATCATTGGGTCTATCGAAGAAACTAGATTAAACACGTAATCTAGTTTAGAATCCATAAACCAAGACTAGGTAGACGTAGTCAAAAGAAAAAAGGGGTGTCCCAAAGGTAAATCTAGGGGTACGAGAAAATGAGATGTTCTAGACAAAGAAGTGGTAAATAACATGTTCTAATCAAAGTTGTGTTATTTGTTCGTACGACTTTTAAGATTTTATCTACACATTTGTTTTTGTCCTTATATATAGATTATATATCTTTGTCTACACACTTAGTGTTATGTTTTAATTTTAATAATAATAATCTTAAAATGGCGCACATAATTATATAATCAAATTGTAATGGTCTGGTTCATCACTATCCAGAAATAAAAAAGATTATCGTAGACAAATCTCCAGATATACTGTGTTTTCAAGAAACTAGACTTATCTATCAACAAATTTTTAATCTTCGTATATTCGTGTGCCATAGGAAGGACGGTCCGATCAATAGAAGGGCAGCCGGCGGTATTGCCACTTTTGTTCGAGAAGGAATTCCTACGAAAAAAAATTGATATTGGCACCGATCTTCAAGTAACAGTTATGCTTACATCCTTTCCTACAAATATGTGTGTTGTAATATATACTTACCAAATAATTCTTGGTCGTCCCAGGATATTCAATACATAATAGACCAACTTCCCCGCCATTTTCTAGTGGTTGAAGATTTTAACGCACTTAATAGTCTTTCGGACTCTTAAGATACAAATACTGCTGAAAAGATAATTGAAGATTTAATTCACAATAATATCGTTTTACTGAACAATGGAGATCGGGCATTCATTATTTCCCGTTCTTCTTCGTCTTCTGCCTTAGATTTGTGAATCTGTAGTCCTGCTTTATCATCTCACATTGAATGGTCCGTATTGAGCGAAGAAGTTTTTTCCGGCTACTTCCCAATATTAATCATACTTCCTAAGAATAACTCCGACGTTAGGAAACCAAAACGCTGGAATACAACTAAAGCCAACAGAAAAAAAATTGGCGAACTGCTGCTTTCAAGTGAAACCACAAACGTAGAAGAATTCACAAGGGATGTGGTAAATGCAGCAGATTGTACTATTCCCAAATCGGGCAAAATAGAAACTATACGATCCATTCCGTGGTGGAATAAGGAGATAGAAAACACGGTTGAAAAAAAGAAGGCTCTAAATAAATTTCGCCAAGCCATTTCAGAAATACTCATACTCGTAGCTAAAGAAAATAGTTGGAGAAACTATGTCTCCTCATTCGATAAAAATACTACTGCTAGAGAGCTATGGAACGGCATTCAGAAAATTACTGGAAGCTTCCACATCAATATCCCGGTAGTTATCAACGCTAATCAGGGCCCGGCCACAAAAATAGAGGAAATGACAGAGTGTGCTTTACAAAGTTAGCAGTTCGTCGATTTATGTTCCAGATTTTAAAGCAGTTAAATCAATGCTTGAAGTGCCTCTAAACTTTAACACAGCTGAGATGTTTCCATATAATGTCATATTCACGATGGAAGAAATGAAACATGCACTCTCAAAGTATACAAACACTTTACCAGGTCGATTTAGTATATCAAACGAGATGGTACAGAATTTTCCATTATCTGCAAAACATACACTGTTGAAAATATATAACGAAATATGGCGGTAGGATGGGGTAGTGAACGTCTTATGGTTGCAAGTTACAGCGTTTTCATAAAAAAATCGATGAAAAAATCTTTTTTGAAAAATTCAAATAAATGTCAAAATAGGTCAAACTTTAGAGCTCCATAAGTCAAAATTTATTAACTTTAGGTATTGGACATGGACACATAAAAAATCTTTGGAATTTCTCGTAGAATTCAAATATGCAAAAATATACTAGGGTTGCCATTCAAAATAGCAAAATTGTAATCGTTTCCGGTAAAACCGGAAGTGATTGTCATTTGTTTTTTGCTTAAAATATGCATATTATTCAAGCCAATCGTTGACTAAACTTTTCAAATTTTTATCGAAAGCCGCTTTAAAATGCGAGCCTGGGTAGTAGTTCCGTTGTCACCTGGTATATATATATATATATATATATATATATATATATATATATATATATATATATATATATATATAATACACTCGCTAGGGGAATTACGACACTGGAGGTTTTTTTATATAAAGAATACTCTTCACTTGCTTGCCAAGCTTTCGGCATATATTCAGATGCCTTCTTCAGGGCTACTACAATTAGTTTTATATTAATTGAGTTATTAATCTATTCCCTACTATCTTACACAATATGTGAGATTATGATTAAGATATGTCTCGCTAAAATTGTACATCACATTAATTTCTTTTAAAATTGTTTCTTGATTTTATTAACATCATTTATGATTATTCTTCAGTTATTTAGAATTTACGATTAATAAGAAATTTTTAGATTTGTCACATGTTAAAATTTGTTTCAATTTTTAGTATTCTGTCAACTATGATAATTTTGTTACTATTAGTGTTTTTTAAATAAGCGGGAATTTTGAAATTACTTCATTTTTCCGATTTACATTTAACAAAAAAGTGTAGATATTACTTAAATTTTGTACATCCGCCTTTTTGTTAATTGCATTCTGCTCTCTATTCATAGAATACATTTCTAAAAAATTCTTTTAACCTGGTTTGTTTCTGTAGCTAATACTTTAACATTTTTGTAACTTATTTTATGATCTAAATTGATTGTGTGAGATGCCATTAATTTGTTTTGCATTCAGGAGAAAGGTATATTACCACTTGTACAAGTGAAAATCAAAATAATGACAGGGAACCTATAAATCTTTTAGTACTTTCTGCTAATTATTATTCCGTGGGTTCCATTGCTGATGCTATTAATACAAGAAATAGTACTGTCTATAATTTCACGTGGATTAAAAATATGTGAGCTCTTTCTTCTAAACAACTATCGAATAAGGAGCATACGAAGTTAATTGGTTATCCATGTTAGAATCATTTTTCTTTAGATCACCCACTACAAAAACACGTCACGATGTTACATTCGTTACTTTTGCTGTACGATTAAGTAAATTTTTGCGATCGATTAAAATTAATGGATTACTCGTAGTTCTTTGCACTTTCTATTTTTCTAAAAATAATGACATTTCTCTAAGCTTATCTCTGTAATTTCTTAAATATATTACGCTTCACAATTAAAAACATTTTTGTGATGGTTGGGTAAACTTTTTGATGGTCAATTATAAGTTATATTCCAACTTCATGTGTTGGGAGTCACTGGTTTATATCGGTTTGACATCCGGATATTTGACTTTTACTTTCACTTCCTGTCTGTTAGTTGACGAAAGAAAAGCCATTTTGTTGTTTCCTGAAGGAAAAATGTAAATTGCTGGACTTTATTTAGCCCATCGATGGTTATCGGTTTTATAACATTTTTCTAAAGTTTGTGCCGAATCGCTATAATTAGTGGGTACAAACGATTTATATCGGATATAGATAGGAAATACTAAAAGCAGACAATCTATCTGGTTCGATTGAAGAACTAAATCCATTAAGAAAATCATTAAAGCAATTAGCTAAAGGGGTTAGGCGTAACCTCACAAATTTCCCTGTAACCACGAAGTTGTTTTTACACTTTAGATTCGCTGGTAAGAATGTAACAACCTACTTTAACGGTTGTTAGCTTTATTTTTATTTTAGGGGAAAGCAATTACTATTTAGCTATTCGAGACAGTCATCAGCTGTTCTCATACTCGTACTTGACTGAATCCATTTCTGAACATTGCAATTAATACTTTTCTGATTCTCTACCTCATTGAAAGTAAGATTGATATTCATGCTTTCATTTGGCTGTATGTATTTAATTTTAGAGGTACTTTTTGTACGCCATATAATATACTTTTCGTACACCATCTAAAGGTACTTGTTGTATCCTATGTAAATATGGATATAGGTACGCTGTAGTACATTTGTATATAATTCGTACATAGTTGTACATACCGGCATTTGGCTGATTAAGTGTGTTACTTATTACATAATTAGCAAGAGATCTGACTTCCAAGGGCGGAACACCTGTGAAATACTCGAAATTATAACTTTCCGACAGGCTGGGATATGAAAGATAAGTTATAAACCATTCATATTCGGTGTCTTTGGATACCTTAATGCTTTGATTAATCTGTGACCAATCCTATAAGTTGCATAGACCGATGTACATGTTTGTGATAAAACTTTAAGTGTTATTGCACAAATTTTTGCGCTTTACATGAAATTGCTTTGGGTAAATTTTTGAGTATAAAAATTACCATGCCTTTTGGTAATCTATGTATTTAAACACTGTTTTGTAAGAAACTGTGTAACTGGATGCATTCAGCTCAATAGATTCTGGTTAAAGATGTTATAAACCACCTGATCATTTCTGTTATATTTGTTTACTGCAAGTTATTCATAGCAATTGTATTATTACTATAATCTTTTATTCAATGTTCCTTCACAAATTGGGGAATGCTTAAATTACCTGTTTACTGCATTTTATTAAAGACTATAAACCTATGTTTTAGCATAATTTAGCTTTGAAATTCTGTATGTTACTTTGCCATTTTTGGATTTAACTTGATTTCATTATCTAAATTCTAGTATTAGACTCTTTGGGTGGCTTGCTATATTATGTACTTAAGAGCACAAATATTCTATGTATTATCTCTGTGGTTAACGATTTGAGTAACACAATTGAATTAATTATTTATTTAGGGAATTATCTCCCTTTTACTTTTTGGGGAATATAAATTAAATTATATGTATGTGTACATACAAATGCAAACTATATACCGCCATTATTTGTAATTAACATTGTAAAGCGTCAGTAAAGTTTTATACCAAAAAACATTACATTATATGAAAAATTTTCCAAAGAAACGATGCTTAAACATCTTATAAACGGAAGGAAAAATTTTTCTTGCAGATCAACCTTCTCATCGGAAAATGGCGTGTTAAGAAAAGAAAGATTAGGAACAACGCCCTAACAAAAGCAATATTGCCAAACTATTAAAATTATTCAAACTAGATAAGAACGTTAAAACCAAATTATGATAAATAAATTTTTACAGATATCCTTTTCAAAACTTTATTAAATGACCCTAAATCTTCGAGATGGCGCAACTTATATCTATAAAGGAATAAAAAAAAAGATGTGTACGTTAAATAAATTAGTTTTTAACTGTAGAGATGCGAAAAATAATTTTTGAGGTACGCAATTAAAAACATTCCACCAACGAATAAGGAAATATTAATATTTAGATCTAACTAATTAGTTCATTCATTAGATAAAGTAAAGGAAATTATCGAAAATACACGTTATTCGCGATAAACACGTAACAGATTCCCCCCCAGCAAAATTAAGACCTCGGAAGAGGATTTATAACGATGTACGGTAGGAAAGAAAGAAGGTAGGAGGAAGAGAGAAGTTTGAGCTTACGCTCAGGACAAGAAGCCCTAAAATCCCTAATGACCCAACCCCATATATTCTC
The DNA here is from genome assembly GCA_036346205.1 of Vesta saturnalis. NCBI lineage: Eukaryota > Metazoa > Arthropoda > Insecta > Coleoptera > Lampyridae > Vesta > Vesta saturnalis. The sequence goes on from JARFJB010002010.1 coordinate 2,632,230, forward strand.
GCCCAACCCCACATATATATCTATAAGTAAAAACCAAACCCCTGCGAGGAAGTAAACAACCCTAAGCCATTCCCAACCCGGAGCAAACAAAGTAAACCCAACCCAAAATAAGAAGAAATGAGAAGACAGGAAGAAAGTTAAGTGCGGACGACAATGACACATATACCACCAGAGACACCCATAAAGCAGACAACTCAAGCATTCCACAAAAGAACAACCTGACTCCAAACTCCCACGTGAGCCCTTCGGCATTCGGCCGGTACTAGGAGAAAATAGGGAGTAAAGAAAAAAACAAAAGTGAAAGGAGAGCATACCGTGAAGCGATAATACTTCCAAACAAAAAAAACAAAAAAACTAGGAGAAAACAAAAAAAGGTCTATTACTAAAGTTAAGGAAGCAAAGCGGATAAGGATAAGGTGATTTGGGTAGGTAGGTTGTCTTCGCCTCAGTCATTCCAAAAGCAAACACGCGTGGTATACACGGAACCTAAAGAAACCTAAAGGACAGTAGAAGAGGAAGAAAGAAGAGAAACCCAACCCACTAGAAAAGTACCCCACCCTCAACCGAACTTAAGGGCCGGCAGCCTAAAAACCAAATTCCCAGAAGAACGCCCATCCCAACCCACAGGAAAAGAAAGCCCAAAATTTTGTCCCCCTTGCCGAAAACGTGAATAAAAGGAGCCCCTTAAAGACCCCAACTCAACCCTATGCCACCATGAACTAGCACAGATGAAATGGCATAGGTGCTATTAAGAGATAGTAGGAGAGAAAGAAGAAATCACATTTGCGGCGAAAATTTTCCCCATTGACTCTGATTCCCGGGATCCCGTGGTCACCGAAGCTCGCACGGGAAGGCGAACCCATCCCGTTCCTCTTAGCTCCATTCATACAAGCATTCATCCAGTAAAGTGAAATAGGAAGGTAGAGTAGATTTAGATCAAAGACAGAAGATAGGAAAGTGAAATGAAAAGGGCAAGTCTCCGAAGATCCCCCTGAGGAAATTAGTAGGAAGGCCCCGAAGAAATGCAGACAGGAAAGAGAAGGGACCGGATGTAGAGGTCACGGAAGACGAAGGAGAGGTCTCCGTAAAAGTGGCCCGCCAGTATCGCCCAACCAACCGCCCATACGAAAAGAGAGAGCCAAAAAGGAAAGCCAAAACGTCACAATAGCAAAAGAAAAGGAAGTAAGGGTTTACATAGGAGGTTTGTGTCTTTTGCGTCGTTTAGGATAGCGAAGGGATCGATCAGGACGAGGAAGAGGACAGGAGGACACCAAGTGCACGGAGGAATCGGACTCAGAAGAATCATCGGCCGGTATATGTGGCTTTAAATCTTTGACGTGATAAACCCCGAGGGATTTATCAACAGAATCTTTGAGTTCATAAGTCCAGGAAGATAACACTCGTTTTATTAGGAAAGGACCAGTAAACTTTGGAGCGAGTTTCGCATTAAAATGCCGCGCCGCGTCTGATAACACGTAATTGCGTTTCCACACCTTATCTCCGAGTTTAAATTTAACCGGTCTACGTCGTAGGTTATAGCGTAGATGTTGACTTTGATAAGCTTTAGCCAGTCGTTTATTGATATCAGTGTGAATAGAATCGAACTGACGAACTAGTTTATTGTCGGAAAGTTTTTCGCGATCTGGGTCTAATAAAGTAGAATCTGGAGAAGGTGGTGGACCTAAAAGGTCGCCAAATAAGTTATGCTCGCGTCCAAATAAAGCGTAATAAGGAGAACAGCCAATAACTTCGTGCTTTGCAGAGCGGATAGCACAGCCAATTTTGTTTAAATTTACGTCCCATTTACGTTGGTTCTGAGTGGTATAGGAGGAGATTAAAGTTTTCAGGACTCGGTTAATTCGTTCCGCAGGATTCGCTCTAGGATGGTATTTAGAGTTGAAAAGAATAGTGGTTCGATAATCAGAACATAATTTCATAAATTCTTTACTACGAAACTGTACACCATTATCGCTAATAATGTACTGTGGAGTACCAAATAGAAGAAAAATATTGTCTTCCACGACTTGACACACAGCAGAAGCAGTAGCATGGCGTAAGGGAAAGAAACAGGCAAATTTCGTAAAGCAATCCGCTATAACTAACACAAAAGCATGTCCTTTAGAGGACCTAGGAAGAGGACCGACGATATCCAAACATAAAATTTGCCAAGGCTTAGTAGGTTTGGCTCTTGGTGCTAGAAACCCCGGTGGAGCAGACTGTTCAACTTTATGTGCAGAACAGACAGCACATTGCCGAATATAGCGAATGACATCTGCACGAAGTGCAGGCCAGTAGTAGTGAATAGAAATTTTAGCAATAGTTTTAGTGACTCCAAAGTGACCAGAAGTTGGAAGATTGTGGTTTTCAGTAATAATACGTTTGCGTTGTTCTTTAGGAACGACTATTTTCCAATGGGCCGAAGAAGAATCTGAAGAAGAAAATTTGGAACGTTTATAAAGGAGTCCGTCCTGTACAACCCAAGAAGGATATTTTCTAGGGAATGTAGAGATACGAGAAATGGTTTTTAAATACCATTTATCCTGAATAGGCAGAGTGACTAAAGAAGTTGAAGAAGTATTAATACAGTCTATTTTCGGAACTGATCTCGACAGAGCGTCAGGTACTAGATGTTCTTTACCTTTACGGTGAATAATTGAAAAGTCGTGCTGCTGCAGGCGAATCGCCCAACGACAAAGCCGTCCAGTAGGATTCTGTAAGTTATTTAACCATATCAAAGAATGGTGGTCAGTAACGACGGTAAAGTGAGAACCCTCAATGTAGGGACGAAGTTTCTCAATAGCCCAGATAACAGCCAGACACTCTTTTTCCGTAGTGGAATAGTGACGTTCAGCCTTAATCAAAGATCTACTAATATAACTGACTACCTTTTCGCCAGTAGGAAATTGTTGACAGAGTACCGCACCGATACCAAAGTCAGAGGCATCTGTTTGAATGACAAATGGTTGTGAGAAATCAGGACAAGAAAGAATAGGAGCTGACACTAGACATTCTTTTAAAGAAGTAAAAGCGGTTTCGCATTCAGAAGTCCAAACAAATGGAGCATTCTTTTGAGTAAGTGAAGTTAGAGGTTTAATCACAGAAGAAAAGTTAGGTATGAAACGACGATACCATCCCGCCATACCGACTAAGCGGCGAACATCAGAAACATTTTTAGGAACAGGTATTAAGCAAACTGCAGAAACTTTTTCGGGATCTACTAGAAGTCCATCCTTATTAACGACGTATCCCAAGTATTTTAACTCAGGACGGCAGAAATGACACTTGTCTTGTCTCAAAGTTAGACCTGCAGAAGATAGACGTTGAAAAATTTTTTCGAGTACTTCCAAATGTTTTTCAAAGGTAGGTGTAGCCAAAACCATATCGTCAAGATAAGCGAAGCAGTAAGGTTCTAAGTCTCCCCCCAAAACTCTATCAATTAGTCGTTGAAAAGTAGCAGGCGAATTGTGCAAGCCAAAAGGCATTCGAGTAAACTGAAAAAGTCCGCGTCCAGGGACGGTAAAAGCAGTCATAGGTTTAGATTCGTCCAAAAGAGGAATCTGCCAGTAAGCAGAGCGAATGTCCAAGCTAGAAAGGTAACGTGCATCACGTAAACGGTCCAGAATAGAAGATATGTAAGGCAAAGGATAAGCATCCTTTTCCGTCACAGCATTAACTTTGCGAAAGTCAACGCAAAACCGGTAAGAGTCATCTTTCTTTCTAACTAAAACAATCGGGCTTGACCAAGGACTATTTGATGGTTCGACGACACCTAATTGCAGCATCGTATCTAACTCAGTGTTAGCTACTCGTTGTAAAGCAGGAGATAATGGGTAATAGCGCTGTTTGATTGGCTCGGAATTAGTACGTATTTCATGTTGGACTAGAGTAGTACATCCTAAAGTGTCGGAATTTTGAAAAGAGTGATCCAGTAAAGTTTTTAGAGCAGAACGTTGAGGTGTAGGAAGATCAGAGAAAGAACTCAAATGTTCAGAAGAGATAGTTGCTAAACTAGTATCATTACCAAATGTCCAATGTCCATGTCTAAGATCGGGGACGCAGTTAATCGCCTTCCAGAAGTCGATACCCAAAATTAGTTTGTGAGGTACTTCAGGCACCACGAGAACATCCAGCATGATCGTTTTAGATTCGACAGTGATCGGTAGAGTAATTTGACCCAGAATATTACAAGTATTACCATTCGCCAGTGTGCAGGCAGTAAACGAACCCACGTATAAAGATAGACCTAGTCGTTGTAAAATATGCCAACCCAAATTTCCTATAATAGTGCGTGAAGCGCCAGAGTCTAAAAGACCCTGAAAAGTATAACCAAAGATATTGACGTTTAAGTAAGGTCGTTCGTCGTTACGAACACTCGAAAAAATATAGTCAAGAAGAATGCGACGAGAGTCTGGTACTCCACAAAAAGCTGTTTCCGAGATTAACGGTAAGATAGAATCCTCTCCTCGGATAGAAGATTCAGAAATTAGTTTCCCTGATTAGAAGTGCATACTGGGCAAGTAGTGCGGGTATAACCAGGCTTACCACAGCCATAGCAATGCCTATTTTGGGGTTGTGGACAACGTGGTGAAGTATGCCCACTCCCAGAGCAATTCCAGCAGCGTAAAGTTACAGTAGGTGCAAGAACATTAGAAGTTTGCGGAGTCGCCGTAGTATTCGGTTTTCCCGAGGATGATTGAGAAGAAGGAGAAGGTTTAAAGGAGTCAGAAGGTGAATCAACGTAAGCCAAACTAGGTTTTAACAGTTGTGACGATTTCCTTGACGGAGGAGGTTTAAAAGATTCCATAAAATACTTGTTTTGTTCTATCTTTTTCCCTAAAGTTATTAACTGTGAAAGTGTAGAGACTTCAGTTAACGCTAACGCATTCTGATAGAAGGGTGTTAGATTGCGGCGTACATAATATAACTGTTTTTGGTCAGGTATTGGAACTGAGAGTCGTTGGAAAAGACTTTGCATGACAGCGACATAAATACTTATGGTTTCCGAAGGACCCATCGTTCTAGACTTAATCTCGTCCAATAAACGTTCATCGTAGTCTAACGGTAAAACTCAGTCTTAAGTAGCGCAACTACATCTTTCCACGAAGATAACGCGTGTTTACGAGCACGATAGAGTAATAATGCGTTTCCCTTTAATAGTTCCGGGATAACAGAGAATAAAAATTTATGGGATAAACCACGAGAAGCACTTAATTCTTCTACCCGCGTTAAGAAATCAAAGAGAGAGGCAGTACTGTCGCCAGAGAACGATAACCCTAACTTGGTAATGGAGAAGTGACTTAAGGAAGGAGTAAAAGTAGAAGCTGAGGTACCCCGAGGCACATCAACGTCCTCATCGGAAGAAATTAATGGTGGTTCTACGTCCATAGGGTCAGGTTCGCCATGAGCCGTAGAATTTGCAGAAGGTCCCGCTATTGGTGAAGAAACTGTATCAGAGAATGTAATACGTTTACCCTTTTTCCTTCTTTGCTCTAAATCAGAACGTAAATTTTGTAATTCGACTAGGAATTGATTTTTCTGAGCGATTTCCATTTCTGAATCCGCTATCATAAGTTCACATCGTCTTTGAGCATGAAGTACTAAAGTACTCAGACGAAGAAAAGCAGCCGAAGTGCAGTCACCAATAGAAGAGTCGATGCCGGTATTTAATTCCCGAATGGCAGCGTTTAAAGCAATTTCGTCGTCCGCGAACGGAATCTGATGTGCAGTCATAGTAAGAGATTTGTTAGCGTCGAGTATTCTCGCGCTACGCACCGATTTACGTAAGGCTTCGACATTAACGTTACAGTCTAAACCTCTAGATAATAATTCATACATTAATTCTGTCTTCGTAAGACGATTAACATCAAAACGAAGTGTAACAGCCATCTTAGTAAAATAAAAGATCAAATTAATTCAGGAAGTAAAGTAAAATACTATATCAAATATTATAACCCCGTTGGCACTAACACGCCAAGTGTATACAATAACCTAAAGAGAAGAAAAATATTTAAGATAACCCCAAGGAATGAGAAGAGAAAAAAAAATTAAAATGTAGCTAAAAATTTGTACGTACTCCAAAACTCTGGCCGAAACGTTGGTCGCCAATTTTATGCTACATGTCTAACCTGCATGTAAACATTTTTTGGAAAGTGCACTCGACTAGCCTCAGGCGTACGGTCGTGTGACCGCAGAGCACTTGGATGCGTGGGGTTTTGGAGGTTTGCTACGATGTTGTGGACGTGGTTAGATAGCCACTAAAGGATAGGCGCCACAGGTTTTAGTCAGGAAAGGGGAGAAAAGGAAAGAAAAAGGAAAAAGAGGAGTAGAGTAGGGGCAGGCCCTGTAAAACCTGAAACAGGTAGTGCTCCAAAAAAAAGGAATAATTTAAAAGAGAGACAAACTTTTACCCGAACAACCACACAGTAATCGTTTATTTAATTTAATTTAAACTCAAATTAATACTTGTCGAATAAATATCGAACGTAAACAAATATGATACTATGCTAGTTTTCCCCCAAAGTATTCATAACAATCTTAATTAACAAAATAATTATAATTCAGCCCTGACGATGGCAAGTGGTGAGCCGTCGCAGATGCCCACAAAGAATAAAAAAAACTAAATGTATTTAGTTCGTTAATCGAACCCTAAATGTAAAAGAAAAGTTTCGTTAATTGTGCCGCTCCCGACGGTTGTAAGTACTTACAAATCGCAGCCGAAAGGACGAAAGTAACACATAAAGTGCGATCTAAAATAGATCCACAATGAAAATAGTAGTGCTTAATTTTTGAAACGGCTTGCCTACGTTTCACAGAATAGAATTTAAATCCCCAATGATTTTAATTTCGGTTTCTTTAAGTTATATTAAAAACATTAAGAAGTGGTATTAAATAGAAATATCTGGATAGTCTGTTCAGTGCAAGGCATAGAATTGAAGCAAGACATTCAATAGTACAGAAATTTTTATTACAGCAAAACCTGCTCTGAACAAAATTATCCGTAATGACAAATAATTAATATTAATCAAAGACAAAGTACAGAAAAGCTACAGAAATTCTAAATTTGACTATAAATATATATACAGTTTCAAACAATGACTGTAATTCATTTGACCTCGATATCTGTTCCACCCTGTATAATGTATTTTAAAACAGGAGCTTCAACGCGCAGCTACCGTGAAACAAAGTAGGTCAACGTCCCAGTGAATATAGGTGTGGTGTTTTCTTTCTTTTTGTATGTAGAAATTAATTAACAATTGAACAAATCAAACTCTAAATTATTCAACCACTTTAGCCTCCAGTAAAAGAATGTTATTATAAATGATAAATTTTTGTTACAAGTAAGTAATATAAGGTTAAACCCCCCCAAATGTAACCTAACTCTGTGGTACTAATTTTAGCAATACACTGTTCATTACACAAATCCTGTGTATATTGAATAATAAAGAATTCTGACCTTTGATGAAGAATTACCAAACTGTAAATGCCCTTCGTGTTTCGAAGGTGGTAGTTACTTTGTGGAATCAAGACAGCTAATCGGTAGTTAAGAGCCACCATTCCAGTAGGAAAAGGTACGAAGGTGATCGGTAGTGCATTCCAATTTGCTAGTTATGTATATAAATAAAGAATAGCTGTTTATTTCGCCGGTATCAAGGCGCTGAAAGTGATACAAGTAAGTACGTTACTAATTACCTTATACAAGCATACCTCTTTTTAGATGTTTAGAGCCGATAGCGATGATTTCGCTTCAACAGACTTATGTTATAAATTGAATTAATCTTGTGAAAGTACCTAAATAAAAGAAACGAGTTACTAAAGGTTGTCGAACATGTGTTACACTTACTCGAGGATATGAAGATTGAAAATTGCAATAATATCCGCTTGTAAAGCGTCAGTAAAGTTTTACACCAAAAAACATTACATTATATGAAAAATTTTCCAAAGAAACGATGCTTAAACATCTTATAAACGGAAGGAAAAATTTTTCTTGCAGATCAACCTTCTCATCGGAAAATGGCGTGTTAAGAAAAGAAAGATTAGGAACAACGCCCTAACAAAAGCAATATTGCCAAACTATTAAAATTATTCAAACTAGATAAGAATGTTAAAACCAAATTATGATAAATAAATTTTTACAGATATCCTTTTCAAAACTTTATTAAATGACCCTAAATCTTCGAGATGGCGCAACTTATATCTATAAAGGAATAAAAAAAGATGTGTACGTTAAATAAATTAGTTTTTAACTGTAGAGATGCGAAAAATAATTTTTGAGGTACGCAATTAAAAACATTCCACCAACGAATAAGGAAATATTAATATTTAGATCTAACTAATTAGTTCCTTCAATAGATAAAGTAAAGGAAATTATCGAAAATACACGTTATTCGCGATAAACACGTAACAGATTCCCCCCCAGCAAAATTAAGACCTCGGAAGAGGATTTATAACGATGTACGGTAGGAAAGAAAGAAGGTAGGAGGAAGAGAGAAGTTTGAGCTTACGCTCAGGACAAGAAGCCCTAAAATCCCTAATGACCCAACCCCATATATTCTCGCCCAACCCCACATATATATCTATAAGTAAAAACCAAACCCCTGCGAGGAAGTAAACAACCCTAAGCCATTCCCAACCCGGAGCAAACAAAGTAAACCCAACCCAAAATAAGAAGAAATGAGAAGACAGGAAGAAAGTTAAGTGCGGACGACAATGACGCATATACCACCAGAGACACCCATAAAGCAGACAACTCAAGCATTCCACAAAAGAACAACCTGACTCCAAACTCCCACGTGAGCCCTTCGGCATTCGGTCGGTACTAGGAGAAAATAGGGAGAAAAGAAAAAAACAAAAGTGAAAGGAGAGCATACCGTAAAGCGATAATACTTCCAAACAAAAAAAACAAAAAAACTAGGAGAAAACAAAAAAAGGTCTATTACTAAAGTTAAGGAAGCAAAGCGTAACAACATACCGTTTTTGGTTGGAGACTTTCTGCTGTACAACTACTTTTCCTAGGGCTCAGATCCTTTCATATATTCGTTGCTTGGCTAGAAAAGTGGAAAATGATCTATTTATCTAAGGCTGGCTGATTTATTGTTCTAGCTGGCGTCCTCTCTTCCCTTTAAGCTTACAGATACCATCTGCATCACTGTAGAACCCTCCACCTCTACCGTGACCGAGCTACCGGCAGTCCTATAAAGGTATCTCCTCTGGTATGGTAAGTTTTGGGTACAAAGTTGAAGTTTGCACGTAACAACTTACTATCATCAACTTAATCGATGTTCTGCCAGGCTGCCTAACGAAGCAGAAAAAAAGCAGTTCAAAAATTTCGCATTCCCGGAAAAGGTACCGTTTGTAATTTATGCGGATTTAGAAAGTATTTTAGAAAAGTAGACAAATTTAACATGCCTTGTTCTAAACATATACCCTTCAGCATTGCTTACTACTTGAAGTGTTCATACAATGATTCTTTATTTCGATTTAGGCTTTACAGAGGAAACGATTGTATTCAATGGTTTGTTAAAGAGCTTCAAAGTATTACATATTGGCTTACCGAAATAATCAATAGAGTAATTATCATGGGTACTTTAAGTCCTAGTCAGGTTGAACACTTTGAAAGCGCGACGATTTGTCACATTTGCGGAAAACCATTTACTGATTATGATATAATAGTTAGAGACCATAACCATTTTACTGGAGCATTTCGGGGAGCATCACATCGGAAATGTAACCTAAACTATAGACTCCCTTTCTATCGGTTGTAATTCATAATTTATCAGGTTACGAATCACATTTCATCATTAGAGGATTGTCTACTGTTTGTCTGTTTGATTTCACTGCTGCCTATAAACAATGAAAGACATATCTTTTTCACGAACGTAATAGAAGGCACTAAAATTAAGTTTAGATTTATTGACTATTGCAGATTTATGACTAGTAGTATGAAAAATTCTCAAACTATTTAGAAAATAGTAAAAAAATTATTTAATGGTGCGAGTTTTACACATACGGTTAGCGTTTGTAACAAATTTAATATTAAATCGTTAATGGAACACTCAGATTTATATCTAAAAACGTACGTTTTACTTTTACCAGACATTTTCAGAAATTTTCAGCAAACTTGTTTAAGTACTTACAAACTTGATCCCTTGCACTATTGTACGGTCCCCGGTTTAGCATTCGATGCTATGCTTAAAATTACGCAAGTAAAGTTAGAACTATTTACAGACATTGATATGCAAATGTTTACTGAAAGAGGTGGTGTGGCTCAATGGTCAAATAGGTATGCTAAAGCTAACAATAAGTGCATGGGAGAAAAATTTGATCCCACTGCTGACAGTGTGTATTTAATGTACTACGATGTAAATAACTTATATGTATGGAGTTGCTATGTCAGAATTTTTACCATTTGGCGACTTTTCTTTTGTGGATGAAGCTAATCCTGAAACTTTAGATTTAATAAACCATCCTGATGATTCAGAAATTGATTATATAATCGACTGCGATTTAACCTATCCCGTAGAATTACATGAGAGCCACAGTGATCTTCCACTGGCACCCGAACATTTGGTTCCACCAGTACCTGGTTGAAATTCCAAAATTAAAATATTATTGCTTATATTGTATCCAAAACGTAATTACGTAATTCACTACAGAAATTTGAAAGTATATTCAAAATATGGATTGAAGTTGGTAAAAGTACACCGTATATTACGTTTTAAACAGTCCCCTTGGTTAAACAAAATATATCGATTTAAATAACACTATGCGTCTGCAATCTCAAAATGAATTTGACAAAACTTTTTATAAAGTATTTATTAATAGTGTTTTTGGGAAACTGATGGGAAATGTACGTAAATATAAGTATATACGTTTAGTAACGAAATGGGATGGTCGCTATGATGCTAGTGCTTAGATATCAAAACCACGTTTTCGTTGTTGTACAATATTTAACAATGATATGCTTGTCGTTAAAATTATGGTTACACGCTATCTACGTACAATTGTAGAAGTACTTTAGGCTTCTATATAAGATAATGAAATTTTAGAAAAAACATTGTTTATTAAGGTAATATTTATATTTACAATAAAATACAACTTTTTGTGTTGTATTTCATGTAAAATCTATATACTTTGTTAAAAAACGATTGCTATAACTACATAAGTACTTTAATTCACAAATTATAAGTTAAATGTCTACTTACAAAATCATATTGTCTTTATTGATCCATTTTTGGAGCGAGCACTTTTTCTACCCTCCTAGTACAGGTATCCCTTTCATGTCTTTCAACACGTACGTAGTGGGGTTAGTAATGCGGACTTTCACAATCTTAAATAGTGTACTAGACCAATTGGATGTATATTCTTTGCCAAAAATACTTTTAAATTTACTGATTCGTACTATGTGTTATAGGCCAAATACTCACTAGAGCATCCAGTGCGTCAAGGCAATTTGTGCCACGGCATAGCTCCGTGGTGTGGATGGGGTTCTTAATTAATGTTGTAAAAGGACACTCGTCACAACTTCTAAAACGTCAAAATAGGGTAAAAATGTCAAAAGACGCCACCTGTTGAAACATTTATAGCGAGAAAACGTCATGAACAGATCTTAGATTCGTCTAACAGGAAACCAAAACGTTCACTCAAAAATAAGCTCCTGTACTGTTCCAAAAATCTTTATGCCATATATATATATATATATATATATATATATATATATATATATATATATCGGTCTGTATGTTTTGGCGCGAGCGTCTTGGCGCAATCATTTTGACGCGAGTATTTCGGCGTTAGGTATCTTTTGGCGCGAGCGTCACGGTACATATAATATACCAACGAAAATTCAAAATACATTTATTATGTACATGAAAAATACAGCGCAAGTATACTATATACATAAACAATTAATTTCCTGACTAAATTTGTAGGCAATACCTCTCAAATATTCTACTACATTTCTATTCGGATATTCCGTCACGATAGTTTTTATCCGCCTATCAGCTCCTCTGTATTTTTTTACTCAATTTTTGAGGGGGAGCATGGTCAGCAAATAGCTGTTCATAAAACGCATCTCTATGTTTTTAAATCGCACTCAAAGCATCAATGAACTACAAAAGTATACAAAAAACCATCATGTACAAATTTTTCTTTACCGCGCCTAGAAGGAGGCATTATGATAAATAATAGGTTTTAATTAAAACCAGAAAATTTTAAATATACAATAATGAACCTCATTAGTTAATTGTTGTTTTCTCATTTAGTCCCCCATTAAACTGAACTTTCCACATTAACCATAAATACTTAATTGACAACATTATCCCAAAGTTAGTCAATTGCAAAATTATTGCAATCGCCATTATTAAGTATTATATGTAACATTGGAACCAATGTACAATAGAGGGTAAAATCAGTATTAGATTGTGTAAGTAATACAAGCGATTTGCGCAAAAACAATTCTACACCAAAACGATTCTGCGTCCAAAAGTTCGCGCCAGAACAATATATATATATATATATATATATATATATATATATATATATATATATATATATATATATATATATATATATATATATATATATATATATATATATATATATATATATATATATATATATATATATATATATATATATATATATATATATATATATATATATATATATATATATATATATATATATATATATATATATATAAATACACGATAACAAAACTAAAACTCACTAAATATTTCGATAAATTTAGCGCTAAAATTATTGGCTCAAATACCAAAAAAATAACTGATCAAAACTGTAATTAGTTCTATAACCTAAAACGAAAGATACGTCACACAAAGCTAAATATACAATATCGAAAATTTATAAAATCCTCAAATTTAATAACCGGGATTATAATTCCTAAATTCGAAAAATAACACACAACAATAAACAATCAGCTTATCTTTACACCGGACCATTTAACGACAGTTGATGAGATGGTCGGTCATCGAACTCAAACTACGTTATCTAAATGCATTACGTCAAACCATAATGAATCTCATCTCCAAAATGAACCTTTAATTAGTTACTAAAAAAACGAATAACTTTCATTAAAATTTACACACAAAACTAAATAAGCAATAAATGGTCGTTGTCGCTGTAAAAAAAATGTTGGCTCAAGTTTGTCAACAAATGAATTCAATCACTACAAAATCTTAAATATGAATCAAAAGGATCTAATCTTTTTTAAGTTATTACTTTACGTCAACAAAATTGTTGTACATAGGACGAATCACGATAGATTCATATCGGTCAATAAAACAGTTATAAACATTGAGGATAGTGGTATATTTTGACGTTTGGTGCAATTACAAAAACACATTGTAGTTAGCATTTCAAAACAAGAAATCTAAAATAATAATCAAATTCGGTCGACGCGGTGCTTGTAAGGCCATTTAAGGTCAGTTACCTTATGTTATAAACAAATACCTTTCATTAAATTCAACGGAAATAATACAAAGTATCGATAATATAAACTTTCAAACCACAAAATTTACACAAACAAAAATTCAGGATATAAACATTAGATTGTGAGGATGGATGCGCCTGTTCCTAAATTGCCTGAAGGGCCTTTATACGATAGATTACATTAAGCAAGCGTGTGCATCCTTCCACATAAACACAAAAAAACACACTTTATTTATAACACAGCAGAATAAAAAAAAATGTAAAAGTTTACCTTTAATTAGCATTACGTCACAAAACAAGATTTACACTGTATCCTCTGGATTACAACGAAATAGATCAAAAAACTGCATCCCAGGTTCAGGTCGATCGAAACTGGCTCCTTGAATTTCTCGGTAACGCTCTCCAGGTAATCTTTCACAGACATAAACTTCCCATTTATAGTTACACAACATAACTTCAGAATTACGACAGTTAATAAAATCAAAACCACGTTAACTAATTCTTCATTTGGTTTAAAGTAAATGCACTAGTTACAAAGCGTTACTTGGCTAAATTTACTCAATCAAACTTATTATTAAAACTCGGCATATTTATTTAATCGGGATCTTTTTATTAACGATATTTACAAGGTGAGACTGGGTAAGCTGGTTGAAAGTAGATGCACGGTAACAAAGGGTTCGGGAACATAGCACTTTACCACAAAAGGAATCTAATACTCCAAAGATTAAGAAGCGCTTAAAAAACACTCCTAATCTGGGAACGATAAACAGGTATCCATGACCACGATTACATCACATAAAACTCCTCAGACCTGGTGAACAGTCCACTAAAAATCCGCCAAATGGCGAACAGGACGCTTGTTACGGTTTAAATTTGAAATTACACAATTTTCTATATACATTTTAAATAAGCTAAAATAAAATAATAACAGATGGCATAAACGTATAATACTCATAATATTTATATTTATATTTTGAATTAGGTAAAGCAGGTAAGAATTTTATCAGTGACTTGCAGGCTGTTCTCAGTACCACATGTACAGTTTTACAATCACCTTTGGTGGATTTATTATCGAGTCAGCATCAATTTGAGTTTCCTTTAGTAATTGAAAAATTAGTATATTGAATTAGAATACTAAACAGATTTTGAAACTCAACAATTTTGATGTTGGATTGAATATTGCAAGTTTGTTACAATCGGCCGCCTAACAACTCAGGTAACAATTATTTCTAACTATTCCGTTACAAAAAAAACGTATTTCGTTTCACCTTTTTCTAATCAATGCATTAATAATTTTAGGCCGTTATGGCTTTGCCACATTACTTTTAAATATAATCGACCCACAAGTCGTAATGTCAACCGAGGATTTCGAGTTTGAACATCATACTGCCATCCAGGAAATCATTCATAAGAAACGAAAAATAATTAAAGAGGTCAACTAGTTTTCATTTTAAGGTCAGATAAGCTTTATTAATTTAGGGATACAGTTTTCCCTATTGTTTCTTTTTGGATGTTTAAATAAAGTTAATAATTCAATTGTGTTTAGAACAGTCGTGATTATAATAAGTCGTTAGTAAAATAAACAATTAGACGATTACGTTCATTTAGATTACACTAAGGTGTGTGGGATAAACGAAAATTCAATTTTGTTATTTAATTTCTCATACGGAAAATTAGCTGTTATTTTATTGTAAGAGAAATCTACGTAGCTAAATAGTTACTTGATTATTCGCAAGATTTACCAGAATAAAAAAGGTGGTTAAAGGGGTAATAGATAAAACAAGTTATCTTGAGTTTGTAAATCTACATTACTACTTGTTTTCTCTTACATGATTGAGAGCGCCCCCAAGCTATCCTACGACCTCTTATCGTGGGGTCACAGAATTTAACTGTATAATAATATATTATTATTTATTCACATTTCGGAAATCGTCATGTGTCGTAGATTTTCTTTCATTATCACTGGTAATTAAATTCTTTATTATTTTATATAAGTATTTTACTGCATAGTATTGTATTCTTATCTAAATTGGTATGTACCAATGCATTTTCTTTCATTTCGTTTATAATAATCAATACTAATAGTAATAAGTAATATTCTGTACTCAGTCTGTAGAAGTACATTAAGTTGAATTTAGTTTCTTGTCAAATCGCAATTACTTTTGTATAGATATTAATACACTCTTATTAATAACGAAGCCTGTAGTTATTTTCGGTAATTGATGTGTTGTAAGGGGAAGAATTAGTACACCCTTATTTTGGGTCAAGTAAGGAACAACGTTTAGTAGTTCAGGTATTAGTTTAGACCCTAGCGCCTTATTTATTTATATTTTGCTATTTAGTAAGTACTACACAATCGAACCTACTACTCCAATATCTTTGTTTTTACGACTGAGCAGCTGCACCACATTTTGGTTATCTTTCCAAACCTGTCACGTAAATACGTAAATAACAATTTAGTTAATACATATAGAGTAACAAATTATTTAGCGTAAGACGCTGCCTCACAAAAAGGTTCTAAAGATCGGGTACGCCGTTGGTGAATTGTGCTACTCTCCTTTCCACATCACGCGCCTCGCGCTCTTACAAACAAATTCCACCTTCAATCACATCGTAACCCAGTCTGCCTTTAACACTAGCACCTCTGGCTATTGTAAATACCTAAAACTGCCGTGGCCGGTCATTTTGACCTCTCGACAAGAAAGGTAATTTTGAGATGTATTCTTTATATATTTTACACTTAACTTGAGAAAGAAACATAAAAAACACATTTTAGGTAAATATTCATTTTAATTAAATAAAAATCAAGTTGATTCTAATACATTTAGAATTCGGTACAGTTTTACATGCTGTATTACGCTCTACAGTTCTAACAAATAACGGTCTTTGTTACACTTCCACATTTTCCACAAACATATTTGTTACTCATTAAACAAATGTCAGCAGTTTTATTTTGTCACATTTCTTAATTTGGCACTGATGACGTTTTTTTTTTAAGTTTCGCTGTCTCAGATGTGTTGGTACTTGCACCAGAATCTTGTTCCGAATCGAAATACTCTTTTCTTAGTTCCTCAGCTAGAGTGAAAATAAAGTCTCTTCTTTTTATTTCACTGCCTACGACTTCCTTATAAACTATCCAGGTCCAAAACATTGTAAAACACATGAACTGGCCATCTACGTGAACCATCTTTCGTAGAATATTTTCTATCCATTTGGTCCAACACATCTACCCCAAACTTTGTTTCATTTTAATACAACACTGTCTTAGGTTTCTTCTTTTTGCCATCATCTATAGCCACAGTTGGATGTAGCGTACTTTAGCAATATGACATTTTTATTAACTTTACCCCGATAAATTGACAAGGTGCTTTTATGATTTTTCATTACTGTGGTAGAATATAACTCTGCCCTTTTATTCTTGACACAAATTGGTAATTCCCTTCTTGTTCCCATTATTGTTGTGTTCTTTTTTGCCAGCATTGTTGCTAACTTTTGGCTGGTAAAAAAGTTGTCGGTAGTAATATTTCTACCCATATTTAAGAAAGTTTCCATTAATTTTAAAACAATATATTCTGGTAGGGGTTGGTTGTTAGAACGCATATCATCTTTTCCTTAATAAGGAAAACCATTCAGGAGATATTTAGAATTCGCAATCAACAGCTAGCCAAAATTTTACACCAAATTTATCAGGCTTATTCGCCATATATTGTGTAAATCTGCATCTAGCTTTAGTAGGAAACACTTCGTCAAACCAAGAAGTTGACGCCACTAAAAAAAATGTTATATTACTAATTGCGTCGGTGTTTACTTCTAAATATTGAGTATTGCTTTGAGTTTTATCCAGCCGATAACCTGGTGGAACTGAAACATCAATCTGATATAATACTTTTATAGGTCACCCGTTTCGGTAAGATTATTTTGTAATGTAAATTACGCGTAAATTAGTGTGTTTAAATATTTGGATGTCTAACGCAAACCTACGTAAAATATTTGGTCCTAATATTTTAGGCTCAAGCCCTAGCATCGAACAATGCTATTTTCTTTAGTAAAATCAATCTCAAATTAATTGTTTATCTCACATTTAATTGTATTGTTGTTTGATAGTTTGATTGTTAATGTTATATTTGTGGGTATCTTAGATTTTAGATAATTGCTAATTTCATATAACTCATATACATCGTGGGGATTCTTCTGCTTGGATCGACGTTTGCACCCCATTCCTAATTTTCTCCAGGGTCATCGTGTGCTACTTGTTTCTCTAAATTTGCACCAGGACCACAATACTGGTAACCAGGTAAATCCAATTCAACCGAAAGTTTATTGATTAGAGAATTCACTAAACCACCAGCACTTTTTCGCTTCTTAGCTAACATTGTTTGCCCAGATGCATAAAGCAGGGTATTTATACCTAAATGGAGACCAAAAAACAAATTATAATTGTTAATATTTCTTTATTAAGATAATATTTATTAATGCTATACATTACATAAGCAGGACGATAATGCAATACTTCCATTAAGCATACAGTGTTATGTGAATTAATACTATACTTAGCATTTATAACGTCATCAATGTCTTTATAAATGGGATTATCACTACCATGCAATTTTTTCTCCGCAAACGACGGTAGTCAACTTGTTGTATAAACTTTTTATAGAAACGTGCTAGGATTCAAGAAATTCCAATCAATAGCTTATTAT
This sequence comes from Vesta saturnalis, assembly GCA_036346205.1. NCBI lineage: Eukaryota > Metazoa > Arthropoda > Insecta > Coleoptera > Lampyridae > Vesta > Vesta saturnalis. Next base: position 2,650,379 of record JARFJB010002010.1, read on the forward strand.
ATTCTTTAAAGTGAAAAGCATCGAATGTGCAAGGACAGTAGTTGTAGTTTTCTATCATGACAGTTTCCAAAATTCTGTCATATTCTTTAATCAATTACCAATTGTAGTACATGCGAAGATTGGTAGATCGAGATTCATAACGCGGATCATAAATTATACTAACTTTCCTCCGCAAAATTTTGCGTTTAAAATTAAATTTAATGATAATAAAACGCATAATAAATTAAATACACTCGTATATGTAAATGGACAAGAACGTTAGCGTCGGCTGCTAGACTTTTTCAAAAAAATTAAAACCTTAAACAAAATTCTGGCTCCGTTATTTCTTTCTACGCAAAATTATCTTCCTATCAAAAACAAATCATCGAAATGTGCGTGAACTAAGTTTACATTTCGTTTACATTTGACCAATCAATTTGATTTTCAATTTCTTGAGATCGGAAAAATTGTAATTCTACATGTGAATGCCATTTAGAAGTTCATTCGATTCTTTCATGTCTTTGCTTTGATCGCAATTGCCACACACCATACGCACTACTGGTGCAAGGTTGAGTCGTGTACTGCATCCAATGTCTGTATGTTTTGCATGATGAGTATCATTCGATGGATTATAGTAAATACAATTAGTTATGTATTCCTTAACTGCTTATTTATAAACTCCTAATAAATCACCTTCTTTCTGTTGAAATGACGGCCAGTGAGTGTTAAAAGAATAACCTTTATCTTGTTTCTCTTCATTTTTATTTTTACTACTAGTACTACCATCACTACTTTGGCAGCACCAATAACCCAACGTTAAATTATTGTTCATATTGTTACTGCAACTATTTGGGGTATCCACATATAACGGTGGACTTCTGCGTTTGGATAGTTCCAGAAATGATTTTATTGCTGCTTGCATTATACTCAGATAACGACTTCACTTGCTGACAATTGCACTACGACTAAACACTGTTTTAGAAATGATTCTGGCTACAGCATTCGCAATTTACATATAGTGGGATTGTAGCACTACGATGGAAAAGAAAATGTTATGTTCGTTGTTTTTCCAGCTTAATGATATTTGTTATCTCGATGAAAACTGCTCGTTAATTGCTAAATAACTCAACGTTAAAATGATTAGTGCTTTCCTCATTAATGATCTCTTTATATTTTATCAAAATACCAACTTTAGTGACCGTAGTTAGACATTCATAAATATATTTATGCTTGATTACTTCAAATATAAACGTTCTGCTTTATGGAGATACTAAATCAAAATAGAGTATTTTATTACTAATGTTCTTCTTTACTTTCCAAAGTTTTACTGAAATTTTGTGAACGATCTGGCGAATACAAGATGTCAGATCGATCATTAATCTCCAAAATAAAATACAACGAAATAATTTAAACACTCTGTACATATATTGTGGATAAATATCTACACAACCGTGTCGAAACCACTAAATAGGCCTAAATTAAAAAAATCCCCAAATCTTAAAGCTAAACATACAACTCGACTACCTTTTTTTTTATTTTAACTTAAATGGATAATCGTCAAAGCAAAGAAAGAAAATTATCTTAAAAAGGTGATCGTGCTCGTATTCGTCAATAAGTCTTATAACTAATTATTACAAGGGCATTTAATTCGTTTTCTGCCGGTATGATGTGCAGTCCATTTAATCGGGGAGACGTAATCCTTTATATGTTAACGGCCTTTAAATTGGCCTGCACTTTGGGTACACACACAACAACCGTATTCCTTTAACGCACCCGCGAACAGTTCTTCATTCACGTGTCTTCATGGTCCTTTTGTTTTTCTTCGATTTAGCGTAACATCGTGTTTATGTATAGAGGTTAGCTTTTCACTACATACACGTTTAACAAAAAGGGTATGTTTGCCTCCCCTTTGGATATCGAATCTCTTACTTGCTTTTTTATACCATCGAATTGTGGGTGACGCTTGTACGAATATACTTCGAAAGTTCATAAAACCACCACTTCTATAAGCTACTTTTACAATTTTCGGTCCGTTAACTTAAGTGGTTGCTTTAAGCTTATAAAACTTTTGTAATGTCCCGCGCTGTACTAAACACTTTTAACAAAATAACTTGTATAATTTTCAGATTTCCATAAGCACTTTTAATTTATTGATGAAGAATAATATAAAATAGTTATTCTTCAACCCTCAATTTACTACTTGGTTTATTTATGAATATCTACTTATTGTCAATCCCACTAAGGGTTATTGCAGTCGTTCTACTTATACGCTGCACACATTACGGTTTTCATAAACAAAACTCCTACACTAAAACATTCTAAGCGTTAATTATAACTCAGCGCGCACGACGTCTACTCTCTTCAACGCTTAAGCATCTTCCTTATCTCAAGACGGGCACTCCCTTATGTGCCTTTAGCCCTCCTTTCCAAATGCATCTTGCGCTAAATTCAAAATCTACCTATCATAATCGAGTATTCACTGCGTATCTACATCGCGTCGCAATGTCCAACATGGACTCAACCACGCTACCCTATACCAATAGCTGTAGCTGTAGCAGTGCCGTATCAATAAAAATTTACTCAAAACATTATTTCTCAACCAAATTTAACGCTTTCAGCACGAAAATCTTTCTATAACATTCAAATATTCCTTCATACAAAAACTAAGGCTTCATTAAAAATCCAGTAGCGTATCATTTACACCAACTTACATTACGCATACACATAAAAAAATTCTTTTCATGCAAACTCACTTTATTTGCACACAAAATACGTTACGTACGTTATCAAAATACTGCAAATACACGATGCGTCAAAACAACCTTACAATGTATACCTTTGTAATGTTTAAATTGCTTAAGTCTAAGTACGAAACATAACTCACCTTTTTACCTTCCAACCTAAATCGAATTATTTACCTTATTTTAGGACATTGGATAAAGTTTCGCCTAGTACGTGTCTATGTGTGTGTGTGCGTGCAAGAGTGTGTATGTATGTGTGGGTGTACGTGTAGGTGTGGGAGTGTATGTACGTGCATGTGCGTGTGCGTGTAAGTGGATGTGTGCATGTGAGCGTGCGTGCGTATGTGCGTATGTGCGTGCTTACATTAAAAACTGAACATTTAATTTGGCAAAAGTAACCAAACAGCATTTAAGGGAGGTGTTCCAACTTGACATCCACGAACTTTTGACATAGAAGAACGTTCTGGATTGTTTCTGCAAGAATAGCTCTAATCTCGGCACGTATTCGATGTTTTATGTCCTAGGGCTTGTTTAAATTTTCCAGTTTTTTTTTAAATTACTGTTCAGTGTTACGGACTATCGAGTTTGTAACTGTATTATCCGAATTCTTAAGTGTGATTTAAAACTTCACAGATCATGACATTTGTTGTAGTCATTTAATTGTTTTGACGTTAAATTGTAAGTTACTTAAGCAATCACACAAGTTCAAATTAATTCCGATCTATGGAATGCTTTAATGTAAAATTACTTCAAAGAAATTAACTTGCGCCTAGCCACCAAGCCCAACTAACGATCCCAATCTCCGAATGTATACGAGATGCTCGTGTGACATAATATGACAATCGAGAGCAGTCGACAGTTGACAAATTGGCATTTAGCATCTCTGATTTACCTGCAATACAAAAAACAAGTGGAAGAGTTCAAATGTGTACAGATTCTAATTTAAAAGGATTTTTGGATCGCGGTTGGGATCTACATAAATGTAAGTAATTGCACATTTCAATAATTGAGGATTAAAATCAATTAATTGCAGTAACAACATGTACTTAATAGTTTCTAAAGATGGAACAAAGACTAAATAATATTTAATGCTTGGAGTGTTTAACCAACTTCAGTAACATGTCAAATTTACGCAAACATGTAAAAAAATATCATCCTGACGAAAGTTCGGTCTTGGCACCTTTAAAAAAACAAAATAACTTTCTTTTTACTTGCGTCGACTGTGACAAGAATTATAACCACAAACGCAACCTACAATTTTATATGAAATGATGCCCAACTTGGACAATCGTCCTCGAATGAAGGGCCGAGGGCGCATAAAAATCAATTTTCAAAGAGTCCCCCATGTGTAGTTGCAATACTTCTTTTAAAAATGTGCTGATAGATCATTTTAAAGTTATTCACGACATAAAAATTGGATAGAGAGAAATGTCGTTTAACTCAATAGAACGATTCAATAATTGCAAACTAAGACTGAAAAAGACACTAACTCGAAGTTTGTTATTAACGAAAGTAAGAGAAGTTTCAAAACCCACACAACAATAAAATATGATTATCACCGATCTGTTTATTACTTTTCTCAAGGTAGTGGAAAAAGAAATTTGAGATTACAAGGAAATAATAAAATTAATGCTTTTTGTCCGGTAAGTACCAAAGTACCGCACAATAAAGAAGGAACATGCAAAGTAATCTTTGTTGATACTCATATAGGACACCAAAATGATCTGAGACACCTCACTCTTACCTAATCATAACGACAAATGTTAGCCCAAAAAAAACGTTAAAGGTTCCATTTGATTCAATACTTGATGAAGTAGCTGAATCAATTTTAGATTTAGAGGCAGAGAGAATTCATTATTGAGAAACAAAAATCTTCACAACATTAAGAGTAGTTTTAACTTGTCATCGGTATCAGTAAGGCATAAAAATGGTGTTGTAAATGTAGAAGCATGGACAATGAAATGAAAAGTGAAGGAGACTGCATCTTGCACTATAAACCTCAAGGAATTTTGTGCCAAGACCATTTATAATAATGTGGTAATGGTAATCGTATAAAAAGTGTTTTAAATAATTTAATAAAGAAATAAGTGTGTTGTAAAATGTGTTCTCCAAAACAAATCGTTAAACTAACTAGAGATACAAACCATTCACCAAAAATAATGCCTTTGACTCAGTCGGAAGATTAAAGTGGGCCGATTCAATCATTTGATTTGCTTAATTACCACAAATTCTGCTCGATTATTTCCACTTAACTTAAATGATAAATGCAATATAACACTAATAAAATGATCTCGGGCGCCAAGTTATTTTTTAATTATGCTCGGAATAACTAAACCGAGGTTGTTTACAATAAAAATTTACCAAAATGTAAAAAAATAAAAAATATACAAACTATGTTTATTAACAGTTAAAATGATAAGGTTAAATAAAATATATCTTAAAACTAGTTAATTGATATAAATATAAATACCTGTACAAAATATAATAAATCTTCTTGAGAACCCCTGGTATTATAAAAAGTAAATGCGGAAATTCAAACCAAGGTGATGTAATCCTTGTATCAATGTTGCGCAATATCTCGAAATAATACTTTACGTTGTAAACCACACCCAAAATGGAATTTTATTTCCTATAAATTTGTCTTCTTGAAATTGAATAAACCAATATTTATTGCATTCTTTTGAAGGTTCAAAATAAATAATGGAATCCACATTTAGATCTGCTTTAAAAGCAAAACTCCATCATAAAATGAAAGCGTACGTAACAGTAGAATTAATTGTGCAATCAAAAGCGGTAAAATTAAAAGTGTAAAAGTAAAAAAAAAGTGCCTGAAAAGAGCAAATGTTTTAATTTTTAGTATTACGAGTTAAATTATCTTGCCATCAAATCATTGGCACTTTTCACAAAATTTAGGGGAAAACCCAAAAAAAAGCTTCCTGCATCTAACGGCGTACCACAAGAAGTAAGAAAAAAATGGATGCTTTAGGATGTCAGATGATGATGACGCGTTTCGCGAAAATATTTGCACAAAGAATTAAGTCAACGATATGAGCAGAAAAAATAATTTAAAGAAACCTTTAAGAAGATATGCACCTAAGTTACACCAAAATGCAAATTTGCCTACCTCATAAATTACGGTATATTTTAATACGACTTAAAATGGGTTGTTACACATTCAGAGCTTAAGATTTGTCCCACGGAATGAATAGTTACGATTTCGAAATGAACACTTGTTCTTGATGACATTGGAGAAGGGTTATTCTTTTCTGAAATAAAAGAACGGACTTGGCTTATTAAACCGAAGATACTAATGACAGATTTGGCTGATTCTTATTTTAACGCATGGAGACAAATAATGGGCATACTAGAAAAACGGTCAATATAGACATTCATATTAACATATTTAATTTTATGATTTTGGTTTAGACTTTATTGTACGTGTGGCACGTAGACCGTGCGTGGAGGAAGAATCTGTCAAAAGTAAAATCTCAAGAAAAGCAGGTAAACCAACTACAAAGTTTAGGTGGGTATGTTTATTAATCGAGAATAATAAATTTCCAGGTTTTAATATACAAAAAGATAAGGACACTTTTGCAGAAAACTGATCCAATTGCGTGATGATAACTAGTTTCTGCAATACCCTAAAGACAGAGACTGAAAACATTGTGAAGTATAGTAAGGAATATTATTTCATTAACCGTCAGTGCTGGGCTTATTGTTGTAGACTACATTCAGGAGTTAATACGAATTGTATTCAGCAATTCGATTTAATATGTGTAAACACATCCATCTTTCTTGCACAATGTCTAAAAAAGCGCCAACTTTCTGAGGACTTGAATTCAAGTGAGTGTCTTATTTCCCTTCAATTGATTTATTAATTATTTTGCATATTGTATTTATTGTTTATTGTTTTATTGTTAGTTTCCACACACTTGTTCAGTGATGCAGAGAGTCCATAAGTAAAACACTCTATTGGTATGATAGTAATAAGCAAATGATTTGGCCTTAAATTAGGTGTTGGCTATGGTGACGGTAATTGATGGGAGGTGGTTTCTCGTGTTTTTTATACATAATGTTTTCAATCTACACAGTTGCAAATGTTTATAATAATTCTATTTTTTTTAACCAGAAACTGAAAATGAAACAAAATGTCGAAGAGATGAAATCGATGATTACAGTAATAATTTATATATATATATATATATATATATATATATATATATATATATATATATATATATTGTCTACTGATCCAAGTAATAATGAGTCTGCAGTAATTATTCAAGAGCTAACTCAAACAACAAACAAACAGTCTATTGAAGCAGAAAAATAAAAATAAAAATAAAAGCACCCGGCGTCAATGAAGTGGTTTTAGAAATGCACATAAATTTTGTACATCCCTTTTTGTTGCACAAAGCAGGTCCAAATCCCCCTCAGGGCCAATAAATTGAAAAGGATTCGTTAAATTACAATACAAAAAAATTAGTTTTTTTTTTATATTTCATTTTGAGAATTCCTAAACAACCCTATATTGACATTTTTAGCGTTTCCGGTTTCTTAGGGAAGCATTGGGGATGTGTGTAAATTAAATAATGACACCCTACCTATGGAAAATTTTATGACAAATAACCAGTTTTTATTTTAGCAATTATAACGTTTTTCAATCCAATTAAAATATTTATCTTACTATCAAACTATCTAGGATGTAATCGAAATCAATCGTCTTCACTTTGTCGTAACTATATTGTGAAGCTTTATTTTAATTAGAAAAAATGTAAGTAATTTTGTTACGTACATATGTATACTACATAGTTTGATTAAAATTGTTTTTAAAATTGCATATTTTTAAGAACGTCTTTTTTGTAACTATATTGTGACTTTGTTTGTAATTAGAATGAAGAAGGCGGATGTTCGTTACAGAATCACTGTTGACTATAGTGTCCTTATTCACTCATACTTTTAACATGGTAGATAATATAAACTTAATAAATTATGCACCTTTCACTAACTGCGTTCAAGTTAAGGAGCGATTGCAAATCCATTGCAGTGAAAAGACAATATCGAGACGTTTACATGACAATGGAATCCATTCAAGAAAACCGGCTAGGAAGATTATACTTTCTCCAGAGCATGATGCAGTGCGTTTCGTTTTCTGTCATAATAATTTGGACAGAGGTTGTTCGGCAATGATTTTCTCTGATGAAAAGACGTTCTCATCATTTCAAGGTGCTCCAGTCACTTTATGACGCCCCGATAACCAAAAGCATAATCAAAGATACGTTATGTCATTAGCAACCAGCGGGCGTGTGTCCACAGATGTATGGGGATGGATGAACAGCGCTGGACCTGGAGAATTGGTGCAAGTATCTCCGCCAACGTTTAACTCCATTCGATATGTAGAGGTATTGGAAGATGTACTTTTACCTTAAACTAATATTGTATACCCGGAAGAAGAACATGATGGACCGATCACTTTTATCTAAGATAATTGCAGTTTGCATACTGCGTGACTGGTTATGGATTGGTTCGCAGATAACGCTGGCAATATGGAATTGCGGCGTTGTCCCAGCAAATCTCCAGATTTAAATTAAATCGAGAACCTTTGGGCCGATATGAAAAGGAATTGGAACGATCATAACTACATGGCATTCGCGAAAGGACTGTTGATGCTTTAATGTTACATGTTCGTAATATTTGGGAAAGTTTTCGTTTTGGAAACCTTTGCCAGATTTTAACGGGCAGCTTGCGTCGAAGAATCCAGGCTTGTATTGAAAATGAAGGACTTATATTAATTCGATTTTTAGCGGTACTTGTTCCTATCAATGATCTATAGAGTTAAAGGATTTTTTATATTTAAATCACATTTAATGGGAAATTATATGCCAAATAACATGTTTTTATTTTATCAATTAGGACACTTTTTAATTGCAATTACATCCTTGATAATACAATTTCATAAATATTCCTTTTTTTCTAGTAGTGTTCTGAATAAAAAAAAACAAGCACCGTGTTATGAGAGAAATAATGAAATCAACACAATTTGGAATTGCATTGTTACTTGTATTTCTTCTAATCAGTCTAATTATATCGTAGATTAATAGGTTTTTTATTTTTGTGCAACAGTTTCATTGAAGTTAATTCATATTAAAAATATAAAATAAAATAAAATCTATCAATTCCTGTATGTGAAGGACAACAATTGAGGTGTTTTAAATTCCTTAAAGTAAACCATAATGACATTTAAATTTATTATCTAATTCCATTATAATGCAACAAAAATAAGATCATTTGTTTGGCTTTATAAATACATATATTCGAATTCATCTGAAATATAAAAAAATAATAATGCTTCTTTCTATGTAACAGATTTTCAAGTCAGCTTCGAACCAGGCATTACGTATTTTCATAAGAATTCTTTCATTAACAAACTGGTTGTTTAAGAGAATATCTACGTGCCCATAACATAATGAAAAATTAACCTGACTATTACAATACGTTCTTGGTTATTGCTAACATTTAAAGGATGTCCAAAATTTCAACATTAGATCGCCTGGGGGAGGGCATTTCATTTGTGGCATTAAAACTGGGCCAAATTGTAACATTAACAAATAACAAGTTGTAATAACAAAACGTGGTGATGTAACTACTCAATTGTAATGATGTAATTTGAATATTCTCCCTAAACACAAATCATATAACTAATTGAGATACTTACCTTTCATCACTAATTTGTGCCTTTGTCTCATCGGTAGATTAAGGTAGGATGGGTTCTAATAAACTGATTTGCTATATACCTAAATTGCTGCCTGATTCCAGTTTGCTTAATTATTTTCACTTCACTTAATTCATAAAAAAATGTTATATAAAGAATTATGAAAAAATGATAAAATCTCGAGCGCCATGTTGTCTTTTTTTATAGGAACAACAAAACCTAGTTAATGAATAATAATAAACAATTTATCAAAATGAAAATAAAATAACATGATATACTTAAGTTTATTCAATATCTGATTGAAAAGGAAAAAAAATCAGAAGTCTTATACTATTCTAAAATTATATAAAAACATTACCTTTGAACGGTTCTGTCCATAAACTATAACTGGTAACTATGAAGCAGAATGGTGAACTTGGTGAGGTCAATGTCTTGCTTATTTATCCTTAATATATTGTGTCCATAAATTTATTGAATTTCTTTGAAGTTTAAGTAAGTAGAACTTGCGTTGTAAAATGTAATTCAAGTAAAATTGCCATTTAAATTAGAAAAATAATAGAATAGTAAATTAGTGACTTATACGTGCCATTAAAAATAATTATTATAAAATGCCATATAAAAGCATGCATTAAAAAATATGAGTAAAATATAAGTAAAATATAAGTCAAATATGAGTGAAACATGAGTAAAATAGGAGTACAAACTAAGTGCAAAATAAACGAAATAGGAGTGAAATAGGAGTGCCATCACAATCTGATGGCACCAAATATAAAAAAATTAGGTAAAAACCATGCTTTCTGCTGTAACATTCAGCATTAAGTCAATTAAAAAAAGCTTTCAGAATAACTCAAGTGAGTATTCCCCCTAAAAGTTTTCACGCGTTGCGCGGATACAATAATATGAATCCAATTTTTTAAGAAAGGGAACTATAACTATTTATGTAATATTACACCCAAAAGATGTTCTAGGAAATGCAAATTAAGTTGCCTTTCTCAATTCTACATATTAATAATTAAAAACTTTTCTAATATTACGCCAAATAAATGAACGATCTAAAATTAATGTATTTTTTAACACAACCACAAAAAAAAGGTTGTTACACATTGACGTAGGGTGTACAACAATTGAGAAGACAGTTGGATAAAATTCATTCTCCGAGTAAATTGGAAATTGCAAAAAAGGCCTTGGTTCCTCTATCTCCAACTCTAGCTGCAGCCAACGCCCAGCCAAGTTTCTCCAAGTCCAGAATATTCCTGACAATGCCGATATCACTGCTCGAAGGCGTCTGTGTCTACTAAGAAAAAAATCGCGACGTAATAAGAAAATCCACTAATGAAGAAGTCAGATGAAAGTATTGCATTCTTAGAAATTAAAAAGTGAAGATAATTTTATAGTTATTTATGTTACAGGTGTTGAAAACGATCCATTGCATTACGAACGGTAGTACGGCGCGAGACGATGGCGAGTGCCGTATGAGTAAGTAATGCTATGGAGTTTTCAAAAGAGTAGCATACAAAAATATTTTTTTTTATAAAAGCATTAAAAATTTCGTATACTACTCTTGTGAAAACTGCATTGTATCACTCACCCACATGCGGCCCTTTTCTTCTTCGAGTTTTAAATTTACATACCTTATCCCAAAGAAAATTCTTTGTTTACAAAATTCTTTTTCAATTCATTCGGCACATCCCTGACTTTGGTAGCAATAAAATCTGAAGTTGATACAATAACTCGTTTGATTCGTTTAAATTCTTTCTCATAATATTCTTGAAAATACTTGTCCATCAGATTTACTTGATCTGCCCATTGTTGAGAGGGTTGAGTTAAGTCACCGAATGACATACTCTGCAACCAGGATGCATGTTGTAATTGTGTAAAGTTACTGCTCCTTCAGTCTGGTATGTATATTTACCAAGTGTGGAAATTTCTTTATATTTTTTTAGCCAAATAACCTGCTGTATAGATCAATCCGTCATTTTCGGATGCTTGTCTGTCTAATTTACGTTTTGTGGTCGGATACATTTCTTGGTCACAAAAATCTCGAGTTTCTTGTCCTTTTGTAACTACTAGGTTGGTATTAAATGCAGTATCTTCAGGAAGGTTTTTGGTAGTTATATGAGCACGCTTAGGGCACTGGCTAGTAAGTATTCGTCCTGTGTGATTTCAGGAGAAATGTCTACATCGGTATGCGTTTGCACCATACAGGGATTTTTGACCAAAAGGGTCATTCTAATCCTATAAAGAGCGTTTAGAGGTGAAGGGTGATCATGAAGACCTCCTCGTCTCCTTATCTGAAACGAAAATAATAGTTGCTTCACAATTTTATGTACACATTGTAAAAGTTAAGCTTCTACAGGTTTGAAACATGAAATATACTTTACCTGAGAAAATAAATTCTCCAAGAAATCCTAATTCAGACGATGTGTTAATATATAGTTAACATTTAGGCAAATAATTGCTGCAATGATTTTGTTGAAATAATTATTTCTCTCTGAAGTACTTGAAGTGTTTTTTTTCCTTTGCATAACATCCCACTAATGGTAGACACCATAGAGTCTAGAGTTTCGTTCTGTAAGTCCAGATTGAATCCATATGGCTTCTTTGATGGTATATTAGTACAGTAGCTGTTCATTACATAAAACCAATTTTTTATTAAGTGAAAAAAATGCCTACGTTTCTAGCATGGGTGTTACTATAATCATTCGCAAAATATCATTTTAAAGCAGTTGCGGTGGTCTATGAAAATAATTGTGCGGCTAGTGTAACATTTTGTCGTTGTGATTTTTCACATTGGATGTGCAGAGAATGTAATTTATAGCAGGAATTCATTTCGGTTTTAGTAATTTCAATTAACTTCTCTACTGGTCCTTTGTTAATATCAGATTCATCGTTCAAAACAAATCCAGTATCGAAGAACCAATTTCTTAGTAACTTTAATAAATGCGGCACGTCAGCAAAAAATAAATGGTTTCTTTTGTAATCGGCTGATGTATGAATGTATTATTTACGGTAATAGTTAATTGTTTCCATAGCCCCTGGTTGCTACCACCGCAGTTTGAAGTGCAAGCAACGACGCTATGACCGATTTCATGTAATCGCATGATCATATTCTTTAACAAATCTTTTGTAACCTTCTGATTGAATCCAATATACATGTATATATATATATATATATATATATATATATATATATATATATATATATATATATGGACTGTTTCCAATCCTCGGGCCATTATGACCTGTACATACGAGATTTCGTCTCATCTTTGGACGTATTCATATAGAGAAGAAATTTTTATTTCATCAAATGATAAAAGCCATAATATATTGTACATCTTCTAAAATTCCACTTCTTAAATTGATACTTGCGGCCCAGCTTTGTAACGTAGATAACCCGGAAAGTGGAAGTGTAGCTTTTCCCGGAAGTAAATGTAGCATCGTTTACTAAGATATCGTACAGTAGACACTTCTTCTGGAGTCCATCTTAATTTCTTCCTTTTCTTTAGAAGAATTTCGACTTGATTTGATGTTAACAAATCTTTAACCGCGAACTTCACTTTTTCTTCAAGTCAGTAGATTGGCCTTTTAATAGATTTTTAAGATCACGGACGGTTTCCCTGTAGTGATTCTTTATGGGTTTGGAGCATTTGAATTTGATTTTTTAATTCTTAATTTTCCTCTTGTAAATTTTTGAATTGTATTTTTAAAACATCATACTCGAGTTCTTTGCTGACAATGATATATCAGTTACTTTAAGACTCTTCCACTTCTTCTGTCGGTTCGGTCAACGTAAATACTCATTTTGATTTATTTGCAATACGAAGTAATTATTGTACCAATATTTTTCTCTCTTTAGAAAGTGATCTAATTGCTGATATTAGGTTCTTCAGGTTTAACGTCCCTTAATGGTTGTAAATGCAATCATGCTGTTAATGAAAGAAAATATACGCATTATCAAACACATTAACACTTTGGTATTGTATACGTACCAGTTTTTCAGTTTTCTTGGGACGGTTCCCATTAACCTAGCTTCTGGTCGGAAGTGCAGACTGTATATCCCCTGGTTTTTGGGGTTTAGTTTACCTTTTCGATAACTTTTTCTAACCCACTCTTTTCTTAAAACAGGATCTTTGGGGAAAGTAAAAAACAAGATCGGCGACCCACTTTCTTTTGCTTTTTTGGAATGGCTCTTGCATACAGCAACACTACAAACACTTCTACCGGGCATCTACAGCGCATAAGCAATAAATTAATTTTTGTAGTAGGTACTGAATTAAGGATAAATACAAAACATAAACTGTTACCTTATACAGCTACTTAAGTACTTATTTGTGTCAAAGACTAATTGAATTGAACTACAAACGATAAGTACTTAAGAGTTTTTTTGCCACAGTTAAACTGTAAGAAACTCACTTATTATGAATTACACAGTTAAAATAACTAAGATATAAGTAAAAAACACAAAACACCTTAATAAATTCAACACGTAAACTGTACGAGCATATAGCACACTTGGGCATTAGTATGAACTCGGCCATCTTCGTGACGGGTAGTGTGGCTGCTTATCCCCTCTCCCAACAAGTTACTAGGCAACCTATAACTTTACTAGCCTTGATCGTGGTGTGTATTTTAGTTTCTTTCAAACCAACTAGACGCGCTTTAATCCATCCGAGTCTTTACGATTATTCTCGATTACTGTTCTTGTTTTGTTTCGATGTCCCATAACCTTACTTTCAAACGTGTGGTTTTAGGATTTTGTGTTTTGCTCTTTAGTTTTACTGTATGGTATTGCAAAGTTAGTGTTTCATCAAAGCAATTTTGGAAGATTAAACATTGGCAGACAATGATTTGTTGTTCTTTACCTAATCAATTTTTTACAGTTTTTAATTACCTATGTTATGCAGTAATTAATAGAAATAAGCTTCATTGTATTGCAATAACTAATATTTAAGTTTCAGATGGTTGCACTTTATTGTGCAGTTGAGGGTTGTTGGGGAAGTAAAGAAAGTAAACATCGATTTCCGAATCCTAAAAAGGATCCTCAATTATTAGAAAAGTGGGTCAAGTTGTGTGGAAATAAGAGACTTTTATATTTAATACCGGATAAAATATTTACCAACTGTAGAGTATGCAAAAAGCATTTTATACAAACGTTAAATTGCTAGGCAACAGTTGCCACTAAACAACCCAAATTTACCCGGTAAAATACAAACCTCTTGTGACAAATCTTAAAATTCCCGCCATTATTATGAACCAATCATTGTTGACAAGTGTGTGGCCAATCACAATTAGGGTTTTAGTTTCTTCCCTGCTATTAGATGGCACTAAGCTTCTAAAAAATAGTCTATTGAGAGAGTTATCTGTTTTGGGGTGGTGCATGACCTAAGCTGGTTAATACAGAGCATTTCATATATTGTCCTCGCCAGGAATGTTTACCGTTTAAAAAAGACTCTAACCGTAGAGCTTTATAGGAAATAAGATATCGTAGAAATCCGAATTAAATTTCTTAAATAATACATTGAAGGGATCAATTCACCTAATCGTCGGCAAGTAGTATTTATGGATGAAACGTGGATCTACTCCAAAGGAAATCCAGGAAAATCATGGCAGGATGAAGACATTAAGAGTGTACGAAAACCTCAAGGCTACGATGGTAAGAGATTTAATGTTATTCACGCCGAATCCGCGATTTGTACAAGGTGCTGCTCTGTTACTGGCATCAAGGTCGTTAAAGGAAGGTGATAATGGTGAAATTAATGGGAACGCCTTCGCTAATTATAATTGATTATTCACCGTACCATTCAATGTTAGAATCACATAAGTCACGATCCCACACTCTTCAAAACCTAGCTGTATGGTCTAATCAAGTCACTTCAAATACAAAAAAGGTACGAAGTAGATGAAATAAGAAGAAGCTACAGACACTGTGAGTTTAATGCGTAGAATTTGTATGGTGTAAGGTTATTCTGCCTCACCGTGCATGTGCAGGATTTTGATAACGTATATAACGTGTTTTGAGTTGATTTTTTTGGAAGTGTGTTTGACTTTGAGAAGTTAGTGTATGAATTTACTGAGTAGGCTGCAATCCTGTATTCCATAATCAGATAGGATTAATTTACTATCTCGCCTAAGATGATTTATTTTACCAAAATTTAAGATTGTGGTGGCGCCAAGAGACATCTTTCCAGGACTGAGCTGTACAAGTTATGAATTTATGGTAAGTGTAAGGTATTTGAGCTTGTTATTCGATCATTTTACTCCTAATCTCGACCCCGCCAATTTCTACTGTAGCTGAATTGGCAACCCGCTTACTAATGTAAGCATACGCGACGCCTAGTGCTGATTGGACGTATAACATAATGAATTGGCGCCATACGTGCGGCGAATACGGTTACCTCTCGCCTTTGTTCATCTAAGAATTTTTAAAGGGATTATGTGAACCAGACCATATGGACTACAATTACAGCACCGAAACAGGATTAATTAATGTGATAAGTAAAGATTAGAATTAAGAACTTTATTGAACCAAAACAAGTACGATTATCTTTACATTTTTTTCCTCTTTCCTGTTATTGTTGCATTAATGACGGTTAATTCATTAAAAAGGTAATCGAATTTTAATTATTTTGTTGTTTCTAGCTTCAAGATAGCACAAATTTTGGTCGTAACATATTTATGGGTGGCTTTTCTTAACACGCCATTATATATATAATTTACATGCAAAATTTGTCAATATACATCCACTGTTTATTTTACTTTGTCGTTTGTTTGTGTTAATTTAAGGATCGATTGGAAATGGCGTAATGACCCAGATGGATCACAAAATTTCATTTTAACTTTGAAATATTAAACCAAGCAGTACTAACAAAAAAAAATTAGTTATGTTACACGTCCAATCCGCACTAGGCGTCGCGTATGGTTACATTAGTAAGCGGGTTGCCAAACCAGCTACAGTGACAATGGGTTCACAGATGAGGAAAATGATCGAATAACAAGCTCAAACACCTACACTTATCATAAATTCATAACTTATACAGCTCAGCCCACAAGATGTCCCTTCGCCACCACAATCACACATTTTGCTAAAATAAATCGTCTTCAGTAAAATCACTGACTGTGGAAGACAGGATTGCAGCCTACTCAGTAAATTCATACACTAACTTCTCAAAGTCAAACACACTTCCAAACAAATCAACTTAAAACACATTACATACGTTATCAAAATCCTGCACATACACAGTGCGTCAAAATAATCTTACATTGGGCACACCCAAAGAGATATTATAACAAGCATATTGGACAAGATGACTATAAAGATGAGAACGTAATTACTATGTAGAACGAAGCTTTACAGCAATGTGATGAAACCGTATGGGATAATTGTGTGCGACATACATAGAAACAATAAAGCAATAGTATAAACGGGAAGAAATGTTAGACATCACAGTTGACGAACTGGTTATTAACATCGGAAACTGTTCCGAAAGCTGGGATGTAGATAGTAACTCCGATTAGAAAGTTTTACACTTTAAAAAGCATGTTTCTACAACGTATAATTAGTAATAAAAGTGTGTTAGTTCATATTTAATACAATTTCTACTAGTGATGTATTTCATTAATGTAAGTACAATATATTTTGTGGTAAAATGCTTCTCAATATGTTAATTGACACATTTCCATATAGTTTATGTTCCACATTAAATGTCATCTTCGTATAAATTTTATTTAGGCACGTAACTTAACATCAATTTTGTGTATTAATGTTACCATCTTATTGTGGGCCATCATTGCTACTGAATTGGTAGCAACAACAAGAAATTATGTTTATGAAACGTAGTTGTTCCATGCAAATTGATTAACCTATAAATTGAAATATCTAATCAGTTGTATGGTTGTTTATCAGCAACTTACAACACAACCAATCTCATATTTTTATAATTCCGCTGTAATTATTAAATGTTTACATTTTGTTGAAAATTACATTATTTGTAGGTTATAACCTACACTCACACACACTCACACACACACACACACACACACACACACTCGCACACTCACACACTCACACTCACACACTCACATACTCACACACTCCCACACTCACACACTCACACACTCACCTCACACACTCACACACACACCTCACCACACACACTCACACTACACACTCACACACTCACACACACACACCACACACTCACACACACACACACACCCACACTCACACACTACACTCACACACACACACTCACACTCACACTCACACACACACTCACACACTCACACACTCACACTCACACACACACTCACACACTCACACTCACACACTCACACACTCACACACACTCACACACTCACACTCACTCACACTCACACACTCACACTCACACACTCACACACTCACACACTCACACACTCACACACTCACACACTCACACACTCACACACTCACACTCACACACTCACACACTCACACACTCCTCACACACTCACACCTCACACTCCACTCACACACTCACACACTCACACCTCACACTCACACTCCACACTCACACACTCACACACTCCACACTCACACACTCACACCTCACACTCACACACTCACACACTCACACCCCACTCACACTCACACACTCACACACTCCACACTCACACACTCACACTCACACACTCACACACTCACACTCACCATCACACTCACACCACACACTCACACACTCACACTTACACACTCACACACTCACACACTCACACACTCACACACTCACACACACACACTCACACACACACACTCACACACCTCACACTCACACACCACACCACACACTCACACACTCACACCTCACACACTCACACTCACACACTCACACACTCACACACTCACACTCACACACTCACACACTCACACACTCACACACTCACACACTCACTCACACACTCACTCACACACTCACACACTCACACACACACACACTCACTACAACTCACACACTCCACTCACACCTCCACACTCACACCTCACCTCACACTCACACACTCACACTCACACACTCACACACTCACACCACACTCACCACCACTACACACACTACACACTCACACACTCACACACACTCACACACTCACACACACTCACACGCACTCACACACACTCACACATACTAACACACACTGACTCACTCACACACACGCGCGCGCACACACGCACACGCACTCGCACGTACGCACGCACTCACGAACGCATATGAGGATTGGAGGCAGGTGAAGAAAGGTTAGCCGTGTTGTGTAATTGCGACGGGTTACGCATAACCTGGCAAACTGTTTAGTTATATTTGGTATATAATTTAACATAAAGTAAAGCTTCTTAATTACAAAAGATTGGGTTACATAAAGTTAAAATAAATTTTGTATTATGTATGTTCACATACATAAAGACAAATTACATCAATTTAGATACTTATCTCGATAGCTCAGTTGATTAGAGCGGTGCTCAAAGTCCATGTCGTTAAGTTACTCATAAACGTTTTATTTATGTTATTATAAGTTATGTTATGAACGAATAGTTAGTAATATGTAATGAAAAATTATTAATTTTATTAATAATAAACAATTACTTTACTTTCATCAAACAAAACTTATAAGTTTTCCACAATGTATATATTATATATATATATATATATATATATATATATATATATATATATAATTACGAAAATAACACTCATAATTTTGTAATTAGTGGAATTGGTACAATAAAAATTATGTTTATGAAACGTAGTAGCCTTCGTAAATACAGCTCGATAGTTGTTCCATGCAAATTGATTAACCTATAAATTGAAATATCTAATCAGTTGTATGGTTGTTTATCAGCAACTTACAACACAACCAATCTCATATTTTTATAATTCCCTGTAAACTAAATGTTTACATTTTGTTGAAAATTACATTATTTTAGGTTATAACCTACACTCCACACTCACACACTCACACACACACACACACACACACACACACACACACACACACACACACACACACACCCCACACCACACCCCACACTCACACTCACACCACACCTCCACACTCACACACTCACACACTCACCCACCACCCTCACACCCACTCACCACTCACCCACTACACACTCCCACAATCACACCTCACCCTCACACCACCTCACACACTCCACCTACACACTCCACACTCACACCTCACCCTCACAACACACTCACACACTCCACACTCACACCACACACTCCACCTCCACACTCCACCTCACACACCCCACCACACTCCCACCCACACACTCACAACCCCACACCATCACCACCCACCACACACACACACTACACACACCACTCCCACCCACACACACACACACACTCACACCTCACACTCTCACACACACACTCACACCACACCCACACTCACACCTCACCCTTCACACTCACACCTCACACACCACCTTCACTCACACACTCACACCTCACCTCCAACTCACACACTCCACAATCACACACTCACCCACCCCTCCACTCCACACTCACACCTCACACACTCACACCACACCCACACTCACACCTCCAACCCACACCCACACACCACCACACTCACACCACACTCACACCTCACACCCACACCCACCACACACTCACATCACACTCACACACCCTCACACGTTCCACACCACACCTCACACCTCACACCCCATACACCTCACCTCACACACACACAAACACCTCACCACTCACACACTCACCCACACCCACACTCACACACCACACTCACACACCACACGCACTCACACACTCAATACCACACACTGACTCACTACACACCGCCCCACACCACACGACCATGCACTCACGAACATTGAATTGGAAGGTGAAGAAAGGTTAGCCGTGTTGTGTAATTGCGACGGGTTACGCATAACCTGGCAAACTGTTTAGTTATATTTGGTATATAATTTAACATAAAGTAAAGCTTCTTAATTACAAAAGATTGGGTTACATAAAGTTAAAAAATAAAATTTTGTATTATGTATGTAGTTCTACATACATAAAGACAAAATTTACATCAATTTAGATGGGACTTGTATCTCGATAGCTCAGTTGATTAGAGCGGTGCTCTAGCAAAGTCCATGCCGTAAGTTACTCGAGGTAAACATTTTATTTATGTTATTATAAGTTATGATAACAATGTTAAAAGAAAAATTATTAATTTTTTTTAATTTTTAATTATTTTGAACTATTCATCCAAAACAAAACTTATAAGTTTTCGTTAATGTATATATATATATATATATATATATATATATATATATATATATTAATTTGAAAATAAGCACTCATAATTTTGTAATTAGTAATTCGTGGTGGTTATTTGTTCCTATTTAGTTATAGTAAAATGGACATTTAAATAATTATCCTCAATTGCTATTTTAGAAATTATACTTCTACGAAGAAGTAATAAAACGTATATTAAAACGACCAAGAATATATTTGTGATGTTAATAACATCTTCAATTGCACATTTCCTATACATGTCACCTACAGTATATTACGAGTATTGTGATTTTCCTGTACAAAATGACAGTCGAAGGAAATAGGAGACATGGTAGATTCCAAGAGAATTAGCTTTCGTTCAATTTCCTTTCAAAACTACATTTAATAACGAATAATATTTCATATCCCTACCAGATTTTGTGTAGCTATTTGTTAAATTGCACGCAGTTCTAAATAACTATTTATAAATTAAGACTAATTTTTTATGACAATTACCTTTAGTACAACCCACCTACAGAATTCACTGCAATCCTTTTAGAGCAATATTAGATTATGAGTTTAAATTAAAAGCTTTTTGGTTGTATTGGGAAATTTAATTCTAGTCCTATAAAAGGCAAAATTACAGAAAATGCTTTCATTGAAATTTAAAATTTATTTTTCAAATCCCAAGTCTAAAGAAAAACTTAAGCGCAAAGATGCATCGTTATTATCGTTTATAATTACATGTGTTTGCCACGAACGTAGTGAATATATAATGTGAAGAGCTTAATAATTTGATTACGGTTACAATTTCCTTTGGTTTCAGTTCAACAAATATATTTCAATCAACGTCATAAAATACCGTCCCTTTTCAATTTCAATGTACTAAACGTAAGATATATAGTGGCAAGTAGTAAACTAAATGTAATAACTTATAAATTAGAAGGAAATTCTGACAGATGTCGCTATAACCGGAAACATACCATGTTAAATCACGAGATAGATGTAATCGGTAATATTGCCGTTTCAGCCATTTTTGAGATGAAATTTTTCTTCAATTTAATTTAATGTATTCAAGTTAGGTAGACTCAATACGGTTTATAGATAAGGTCTAAAACTAAAAACGTAATTAACTAATAACAATAGTTATTTGTATTATAAGTAAAGAAAAGTAATGTTTTTCTTTTAATTGCGATGAGTAAAGAAGAATCTACTTATCTTTAAGAATAATACATAATTTTTTTTTCGGGCACTAAATGGAAATGGATTAAGGATTACACTTTATAAGAACTTATTTAAAAATACAGAATAGACGCGAGCATCAAATTGCGGTTTGCATCACTGCAGCAACTAAACAAATATAGGTAACAAAAATTTTGTCAAGTGTTATCGCGTGAAAATAGAAATATATAATGAAAATCATCCTGAAATATTGGCATTAGCGCTTGAAACTGTTGCTAGTTTATTACCCTTTAAATCACAAGATAAATATGAGAAGATCTACAAAATTTTCAATTATTGGGGTACTTCAAAGAATGTAAGGGGTATCGACGAAGAAGTTATGCTTGTTTTTTTTTATAAAAAGGTTAGTTTTCTGAATTATTTGATTACAATCAAATTACTTATGTTAATGGAATGTGAGCCTGCAATATCGCAAGGCAAAGTAAATTGACTAATATTCATTTATTATACGTTCTGTTATGAACGAATAAGTTCAAAGGTAAATATATAATTAAAAATTATTATTAATTTTATTACTACATAAAATTTGTTTATTGGATTTGAACCTGACCTGTATGCTAGGTACACAACCAACTGCGCTATTGAGATTCAAGCCCCAATCGCTGTAAATTTTGTCCCTATGTATGTAGAACTGATGTAAATTCTAAATATAATAAGATTACAATCAAATCACTTATATTAATGAAACGTGAGCCTGCAATATTGCAAGGAATTGATAAGAATGATTAGCGTGATACTCTGAAAGTACAGGTGGTAGGTTCAAATCCTACTAGGTAAACTTTTTATTTATGTAAATTTAATAAAATTTTTAATTATGTTTTACCAACTCATCCGTTCATAACAAAACTTATAATAAACTACAATTTTTATTACTTACAGTAGCACAGCTGCATATAAACCACTTTCAATTATTTGGTTGCGCGATAGGAATTGCGTCATAGTAGTTTCTGTACTGTATTTTAACTATTCATTTCTTTTGATTTAACTTGCACGCGGCTTAACTACGATTTGGTTTAACTATTACATACATTTAATTTTTACCTCCCTTGGATACGTCGTGTCTGTAATTTTATTTAACACATATTGGGTTTTTATTTCTGAATTGTTGGAACGAATTAAGTAAAGTTCCTTTTTGTTTTTTTTTATTGATACTTTCAATTAAATATTTTGCTGTCTATATTTAACCTTTTGGGGGAACGTTCAGTTGCCTGTTTAGCTTTTCTTTTGTTTTTGCTCCAATCTGTGGAATAAACCCGTTACTATTTTAAATACAAGGTTTCTTTGATGTTGTACAACTACCGCAAGTAGATTTATTATGTTTGGTATTTTAAAATTTTAGGTTATATATTTTCTTTCAGTTCGACACAAATGAAAGGTCTTTCATTTAGAAAGGAAACACTTAGATTTCAAATTCAAATTAGATATTAATTATTTTGCGGGTTTAAATTTAAAGAACCTGTTCGATTGAACTTTACTTTATTTTCATTTTGAGTAGTAACTGTATTGACCAACGTTTTACTTACGTAAAGCCAAATTTTCATTTCTTTGTTTAACTATACATTTTGTTTGAGTACACTAATCTGATTTCTTAGGTATACCTTTTGGGATGGAGTATATGCACACGCGATTTTGTTTTGTTTAATATATATTTCTTGAGTTACGCTACAACAGTCTAATTTTCTTTTCTCCTTTTATGCTTTCCTTCCCTTTAAATCTCCCTGCTCACCTTCTCATACATCGTTTATACAGAAGTCGGGATAACGGTGATTTTGCTTCTGGGAAGGGGCTTCTCTACAATTAAAACCGGAATTTTATACACCCTGCCCGAACCGTTTGAGCTAGACAGTTTCCTGAAAGATCTACAGGTAAGTAGGAACTTTTCAAACACGATTTTAAGCTATTTAGTTTTTAAATACTTGTTTTTATTATAAAAACTTTACAAATTAAAAAAATTTTAAACAAAAGACAAGAAAAATGAAAATTAGGTAAAAAGTGACTAATGACTTAATTTCAAATTAATCAAAAACAAAAAAATGAAACAAATTTCCTTTCAGCAATAACAGTTGTCCTCCGTGGGCTTCAATGACAGATTGGCAATCTTTGCAGTTTGGAATTATTAAAGTTTTCTTGGGAATCTGTTGCCAGAGTTGTGGAAGCAAATTTTCAATTGTTCCATTGTTTGTGGTTATTATGATGATCCAAAGCTCTATGTAATTGATCCCAGGCATGCTTTTCATTTAAATCAGGCGATAGAGCAGATAAAGCTAAAGAGGAATTCCATTGGTTTCAATTTCATCCATAACTGCTATGGATCGGTGTGGGAAGTTACTCCAAAAAGGAAACCATGACCCACAGCAGCATGAAACTCTGGCACAATGTTGTTGATCACCTGATTCAAGTATACTTTAATTCATGTTTGGAATAACCAGCAAGTCGGTACGGCCATCATAACAAATGCCTCCCATACACAAACAGTGCCTTCTTGTACTGATTGTCGATATCTTACCAAAGGTTGTGTCCAGACCATATCTCGATTCATCAGTGAATAGTGCCAACTTCCACTCTTCTGTCCAATGACACACCTCTTCCCCTAATCTTTGTCGCCTATGTTCACGAGTCAATGGTAATCTAAAAATTCTAGAACTTATATTCATCCCGTAAACGTCTTCTAACAGTTTCAGCTGATATTAATGTTCCTGTGGCTTCTGCGACCTCCTACTCAACATTCGACAGGTGCTCAAAGGTTCTCGGCGTGCAGAAATGGTGACATATCGGTCTTCAAGGTAGATGTTAATGGGCGTCAAACTAGGTCTTTCTTCTACAGATCCAGTTTCTTGAAAACGGTTAAAAAGTCTAGAAATGGCACTTTGGCTAACTTGAAGAAAAGTTGCTACGTCACTTTGTCGTTGACCACCCTGTAGCTAACCAATTGCTCTATTTGCTTCGTCAGATGTTAATTTACATCTAGGAATTAGAACTTAGCAACGCACAAAATTTTGATACCAAATTTGCACAATAAGTCAACAAATTGACAAGTAAACCAAACAAACAATTGATTTATTAGAACGGGTTAGAAAGAGAAGAACTCTCCACAGCCCTCTAGTTGCAATATAATTCTACATTTATTCGTATGACATAGGTATGATAACTAGCACCTTTAATAAAGTATCAAACATGACAAAAATTTGAAAATTAAAAATTCTGCAGTTTTTCAGATATATCCTTAACTTATATGGAGCAGTTTAGTTGTACGTTTAATATTTATTCCAATAAATAACTCATTATAAATAAATGGTTGCTATACAGAAAAGAGATACCTTCCTTTAGGATTTGTAATAAGGAAATATGGTCCATTTCCATTGAGTATCCGAAAAACGACTATTTATAAGTAAGGTATGTGCAATGTTTAGAATTATTTATCACAAATACAATAGTATATTTTGTTTTGAAAAGTTTGGTGAAGAATCCCTAGATAACAGCCCATATGCCCTCCGCATCCCCCCATCTATTCGATGACGACCTAGCATGAAACCGGACAACGAATCGGATTAACCACACTAAGCACGCTACACCCCAACACGCACACACACACTCAAACCAATTAACACATCATTAAACATTCAAATAAATCTAAATCTTTTTTTTTTACACCAAAAATAACGACATCTCATGATTGTAAACTATACAATAACACAAAACATCACAACACCAACAGCATGGATTGACCAGGACTGAAGAGGAGGAGTCCTGAACAGTATATATATATATATATATATATATATATATATATATATATATATATATATATATATATATATATATATATATATATATATATATATATATATATAAATAATGATTACTAACCATTAGCAACATACTAAAAAAAAAACAGGTGTCGAGCTGGCAGAGCGGTGACACACCTGCTTAACATTCGGGAGGTGATGAATTCGATTCCGGTTACCGTCTACCTTATATGAGGTTTTTTCAGGGGGTTTTCCCCATACATACGTAGCGGCATGGTCACTGCACATATGCACGCCATGTACGGCTACTTAGGCGAATGCTGGGGTAGTATTTTCCCACTCAGGACCCTAACTCCGTTCTTTCCGATCCTATCCTGACCACACACATCTTTAATCCCACCATTCATATATACGTAATGTATGTATGTATGCTGGGAATCCATTATTGTGGTCTAACAGCTCGCTCTCCCCCTTGGGGACATAATGAAATACGTGACCTTTCCTTACCTTTCCCAACTCAGGGTACTGAGCTGGTAGAGTAGTGATGACACGACCTGCTTAGCATTCAGGAGGTAATGGGTTCGGTTCCGTTACCCTCTACCTTGAAGTTCTTTCAGGGTTTTCTTTACACATGTCACAGTCACTGCGTATATTCACACCATGTGAGGCTAGGGAATACTTTTTTTCAGAACCATACGTTCCTTGCGATCCTATCTTGATCACTCCCATCCTTAATCCCACAATGAATATATAATATTATATATATATATATATATATATATATATATATATATATATATAAAATGTAAATCCATGGTTGTGGCTGAAGGAGCTTGGAAAGCTCAAACAGCCCGCCCATCCCCTTGGAGAGAGAATGAAAACGTGACCTTTCCTTTCCAACGCAGAGTATCCTTCAATCATACGGTTTACTGAATACTGACAGCGTAGCAACATCGCTTAGGGATCACTAGTTCTACTATTAGTATTATTAATCGTGAATATCTTAGGACAAAGTGCCAAGCAAGCCTATAACTTAATTTACTCGTTGATGACGTGTGTTGGTTATTTGTAACGTATGCGTTTTATTTGTGCAACGTGACTCCTGATGGACCGCCTTGCCTTATATCAATCAACCCGTAACACACATGTTAATAATGTACACAAACAAAATAAATTATACAGGGTGGCCCATTAGTGTGTGGAAGTGCACTAACTTACTTAGGATCAAAAATACAAACAAATGTTTGTAAATAAAAGCTGTTATGTTTGCGCAGATACACATTTCTAAAATATTTTAAGATATACAGGGTGTTCAGCCTAAGCGAGACAACATGAAGTTTCCTTTTTTAATAGGACACCCTGCATATTTGTTTACCCTATCTTTTCTTTTTTCATAAATTGCGACGTTGCCAAGCTGGAACGAAAAATATGAAGATTTGACGAAAATTGGTGCACTATAAATGCTGCCAATTAAACGTTATCACTGATAAGCAACTATACTTATTTGGTAGGTACGAAGGTAAAGGATGGTTGAAATGTCTCAACATAGTAGTAGTTTCGTTTGGGGTTCGGGGTGTTTCTTGGATAAGCATTAATTCAGGAAATTTCAATTATCAAAAACGTCATTTTTAAATGGAACACCCAGTATATAAGTTTACCACCTTATAAAACTATTTTATCCCTTCGAATTATGTCTGTGTAATGTACTCTCTAAAATGGATTGTTTTTAAGAAAATTGCATTTTTTGTTTATGATTTAAAAATATTCATGTTTTTAACAAGCAAGCTCTGAATGTGACGTTTAGAATACTTCTACTTTCGATAATTTTTTGTGGCAAAATCAAACCAATAATTTTCTACCTTTAAAAAATGTAATATAATAAATAGGGTATCTACAAAACTCAAAATAAACAAAAATAACTAACAACAAATAAGAAAGAACTAAAAACATTAGATAACTATTTTATTAAATGTTCAAAATGACCACCATTTACTTCCATACAATAATGTATGCGATCTTCAAAAGCTCTACTAGCACGATGTAACATATCGACATCAGCAGTTGGGAAAACCTCTCTAAATCTATTCTTCATGTCTTCCTTAGTAGTCGCGGGTGTTTTGTATACTTGTTGTTTGACATAACCCCACCAAAAAAATTCATTTTTGTAAGTTCTGGTGAACAAGGTGGCCATTTATGAAGTCCTCATCTACCTATCCATCGTCCGGGAAATTCATTATTTAAATGTGAATTGATTGATCAGTTGGTTATGGAGAACTGGTGGCCCGTCATGTAGGTACCCATTCCCCTTAACTATTTGGTAAAACCCAAAGAAATATGGGTTAACATGATTCCCTTATTCCACCCCATACATTCAATGACCACCTTGTTTGACTGATAGTCCGTATATAATGCTGGATCTGTTGCAAATAATAAATTGTGTCTATTAAACACCCTTTTTATGAAAAGTTGCTTCATCGACAAATAATACAAAAATGAAGAAATCTCTGTTTTGCTCAATTTGTTGTTGAGCCCACTCACAGAAGGTTAACCGCTTTTCATAATCATCATCCAATAGTTCCTGCATTCGCTGTATATGGTAAAGATGCATTTTGTTCTTAGACAGAATTTTTGGACGACAGTACGATTTATGTCGCCTTGTTTTGTTATTTCCCGTGCCGAGATATGAGGATATTCCGTAACTTTTAACATTACGGTCATCTCGTCGTCCTCTGTTATTGCAGTCTTCAACCTTTCGCTGTTTTCGTAAGTTACACTGTCAGTTCTGGTAAATCGTTGAAGTACATTTTCCAAATTAATTGCTTTCTCGTTCTTAATAGCTACACATTTACAACATGTCTAGATAATAACTAATCACTCTGATTTGCGCAAACGTCAAATTCACAGGTTACTTGTTAAAACTATGGATATTTTCATTTCATTTGTTGGTAAGGTTATTTTTGCTTAATTAAGTTTTGTGGATACTCTGTTTATTTTATGACAGTTTTTAAAGATAGAAAATTGCTGGTTTGATTTTGTCACAAAAAATTATAGAAAGTAGAAGTATTCTAAACGTCACATTCAGAGCTTGCTTGTTAAAAACATGAATATTTTTCATAAACTAAAAATGTAATTTTCTTAAAAACAATCAATTTTAGAGAGTACATTATACAGACATAATTCGAAGGGATAAAATAGTTTTACAAGACACTAAAATAATATACTGGGTGTTCCATTTAAAAAAATGAAGTTTTGCTAATTGAAATCTCCTGAATTAATACTTATCCAAAAAACACTCCGAACCCCAAACGCATTTTCTACTATGTTAGACATTCCAGCCATCCTTTACCTTCGTACCTACCAAATAAGTTTAGTGACTTATCACTGATAATGTTTGTTTGGCAGCATTTATAGTGCACCAATTTTCGTCAAATCTTCATATTTTTCGCCCCAGCTTGGCAACGTCGCAATTTATGGGAAAAGAAAAGAGAGGGCTAGATACAGAATTTTACGCTGAATTCGATGGTAAACAAATATAGAGGGTGTCCCATTAAAAAAAGTAAACTTCATGTTATCTCGCTTAGGCTGAACACCCTATATATCTCAAAATATTTTAGTAATGTGTATCTGCGCAAACATAACTTTTATTTAAAATATTTCTTTGTATTTTTGATCCTAAGTAAGTTATTGCACTTCCACACACTAATGGGGCACCCTGTATATTGAAACACTATTGATCAGATTCAGGCTACATTATTTATAGTTCGTTATTACAGTCTAAAACAATAACCAAGTACACATACCTTTTATATTTTCAAAGCATATTCTGTTATTTACGACTGCAATCAAAAATAATTCACATTTAGCAGTTATCAAATTAATAAAATTATGAAATTAATAAATAACTAATTGAATTCAGATATTTCTGAAAATATAAATGTAATCAATTCGACTTAAATAATTTTCAGCATGAAACAGCAATTAATCTTGTGAAACTGTAATTCAGATTTACGATGATGTTTTTTATATCCAACAGTAACTTGAAACATTTTTGTAGCATTTAAATTACAGTGCGGTCATTTATTTTCAAGAAAATGAAGGGATATATTTATAACAAATAACATTTAGGGTACACCTTCATTACCCTTAAGGACGATATATCTAAAAACTAACATCTAAAATTTATTTACTTGGGTAGAGTTAGAATTTGTAATGAAAATTTCATTAACTAATGGAAACTGATTTTTTACTTCTAAAAACCACCTTTCATTTTTGTAAATTTATTAAAAATCAATGAATTTCAACACAAATCTATTTATTAGAACATTTATTTTATGTTGATAATATTAATAAGATAAATTTTTATTTTATCATAAAAGCTAATTCGTTTACATGTAGTTGTATTTCGTACGTAAAAATTTAGAAAATACAAGCGATAAATATTTTCAAATAGAACGTTTTAGACGTATACGGCAGCGATAGTGACAGCGTATTGCAGCTATAGCAACAGTACTTTGTCCCGCATTTAATTTTCTTTTTACCACTATGTAACGAACGCGATCTACAATCTTCAAATAACTAGACCAGATTTCTGTTTTTCATTGAATAAAATATGTCAGTATATACCTTTCTTATGCCTATGTCATGTTGGGTTAGCAGAGAATATACAGGGCTATATTTACCTTGAATGAAAGGTGCAAATGTCTTGTTTCTTAATTACATTCACTTAATTTAAGAATTAAAGTACATCAAAAGCTAAGTTAAATGGATAGTTATCACAACGTGTTAAAACGTCTAAAACGTTATTTATATTTTTTTATGTCGGGTGGTAATTCTGCTCAATGTTTGATTTAATTTACCTAATCTAGATAGTTGTACCTACAAAAATGAATGTACTGTTTTTACCTTATGTTAGGAATCGCACTGTTTATCCTATATAAATAGAATTTTTATAACACCAAGTACCCTATTTTTAACATTAAAAAGTATAATAAAAGTCTCATTGTTAAGGTACCAACATTTATCTTTAGTTACGTTCACATACCGTGAGACTAATTGAATTCAACGGCAAGGAGTGCTATGCCTTAGAAAACGTATGTACGATGTTTATTCCAGAATAGCCAATTACATAAAACTAAAACTATAAAGTGGTTATCCAACCTAACCTAACTTAGGTAAATTTAAACGAAAATTTCTTTGTTAACATTATTTTAAAATACTAGGTTTATTTTGGCACACTTGAAGAGTGCATTGAATAAAATGGGATGAAATCAGTTATGAAAAAATTATCGTACATTTACAATTGAATTAACATATCGCATATTGCGGATTTATAAGGAACACTAGAAGCCTTTAATCAGTTTAAGACCCTTTACGTAAGCTATTTTCAAGTCACTTTTACAGGTTGAGTTGAGTTTTAAGTCGAGTAAATAGTTTACACTTCTATTTATACGGTCACTTTTATATCGTGTTTATGGCGCATTTCACTATAAATTTGAAATCCGATGGCGCCATATTGACTATATTTCTGATTTTGTTTTGTTGAGCAACAAGTGGAAAGTCATTCGAAGTGAATAATTATTATTACAGTATTTTGGTATCTATATTATAGTAGGTAAAAGTTGAATCGTAGATTATCTTCCTAAGAGAGCTGGAACTCTTGGAAGATGACGCCCTAACATCGGTTTAATTCAAATATCTTCAAAATGGTTTCCCTTTAAATGATAGCGTCCTGTACATTCCTTTAGTGGAATATGCCCAATCGTATGGCGTGAATATGATTTTTTAGTTGTAGTCATAAGCGGCTCGTTTGGGCGGCACATTGGACATTGTTATTCATAAGTTTTTTGTTTTTCAAAATTATGCAATTTTAAGTAAAATTTAAAAAATTTCGATTTTTTCATAAAAGAATGATACTCTTGTCTGAAGTTAAGACGCACCGTTTCCGAAGTAAATCGATTTGAACTTTTCATGTGTTAATCATACTTTTATAAAATTAACTAACAAATTCATTTACCTCTTAAAGCTCTGATAAAGAAAACTTGTTGCAAATAGCAAACATACAGCCAATAAGCTCTGTACCTACATTTCGTTTTTAATGCCCTTACCTTTTATTCTTTCCCAATCAGCTAGGCAATGATTAAATAACGTTTTAAAAATATTAAAACGTTGCAAATAGGTTGTTAGAAAAATATATTTTTTCAGAAAACATTTTTTTTTATGTTTAAATTGACGTGTACAAATGTTTTTATGACAAATGTGCTTCAAATGTGTAAAACATATTTTTCTACTTTGCGTTTAGGACCCAAATGATGTAATTTGAGTGCTGTAATAACAAGGTAGCGTGCGAGAATATAATAGTAAAATTTATTGTATTGATATTGATAGCACTGCGCTGTCATACTTCGGTCAAACACAACCTCTCAAAATCAAAACAAATAAATAAATAATGAACAAGAAGTTTAATTTAAATTATTACCTTCAAAGTACAATTATTACATACGTTAACAGTTACATGTGATGTATCTCGGGAATTTATAGTGACACCATGTAAATTCTGATCTGAGACAATATTGCTGTTGCCTATAACAGGAATGTTATTATTTGTGCCATAACCAAGCTGTTTTTCTAAATTGGTGAAACATCCAGGTAAGGCTAAATCGGTTTGTTTAGATCCAAGCATTTGTGAGACTTCAATTTTTTTCTTCTGAAAAGCTTCGACATAGTCTTCGGCAACAGCCGAAGATTTCCAACCTTCATGGCGTTTAATTGTTAGCAAGTCACCACCATGATTAGCTAAATGTGTCGCACTTAAAAAAAATGTCCCCTAAAAAGTTCTGGGTTTGGCAATTTAAGAAAATTTGCAAAACCTTTTGGCACTTTCCCCATAGTATTGATATCGATTGGCGAATTAACACAACAGCCATTGCGGACACCTAAAAAATCGTTTGTGTAACTTTCTTCGGTTTGAGGTTAGCATATTTTTTAATGAAATCAACCCAGTGTTGATCTCTTATAAGAAATTGTCTGGGTACATTGTTTTTCGTTTTAGGTAAGGACATCATGATGGAGTCTGATTTATATTCAACATCCTCAATAGACACATTCGTCAGTTCTTAAAGCCTGCAGGCGCCATTATAGCCCATTATCAAGATAACCTAAACATTTATCAGATATAAAGTTATGATATAAATAATTTTGTCAAAATTGAAAAATTTTTCAACTTTGACAAAATTGTTTACAACATCTTTAACAATTTTTAACAGATATTACTACTGACGAAGTGTTATCGAAACGTTTAGATTGTATAGTTTAAAATACACCATTAAAAAAAAACCAAAAAAGATAAGTATTTTATTATATGTTATAATGGTGAAAGTTTACATTTTCATATTATGATATAAATATGTTTTACTTTTGTAGCCAAGTATTTTGAATCATTTGCTTCTTGAATAAATTTAAGCATATCATATTCTTCTAAAATTTTAGATTTCTTTGGTGTGTAACCTAGAAATGTTCTTTTTAAAAATGCCTTTAACTTATTGTACTTCGATACGTCCACATTCATATGTCGAATAGGTTCTCTATATAGTGGATGATTTATATTTTTGACATCGAAAATCTAAATAAGCAAGTAAGATATTTTCGGAATTTCCTTGTACGTTATTTTGTTGACGCCACGCTTCAAATTTTTGAAATTCTTTTTCATACTGGGATTTAGACTTATCCGGTAACAATTTTTCCAATGTATTTTGAGCAATTTGCCTAATTTGTGGAGGCGTTAATGGTAAATTTTCTTCACCATTCATTTTTAAACACCAAACATTCAACGACTAGTGTAAAGAAAATTGACGTTTCAAACTGAATTGGTTTCACAGCCACCTAAAATAATGGCGTCATACAAACAATCACAAAATTCTACATTTAAAATTTTAATTAATTTATTTATAAAATGGTATAAAATGGCAAAGTGTAACAACACATTTTGAGTTGTATTAAAATATACCGTAATTTATGTTCTTCGTTCATTTAGTTCCAAACATAAGAAAAATTTTTAATTATTGAATTATAAGTATGTGGTAGGCAACTTAATTTGCATTTTGGTGTAACTTAAGTTGCATATCTTTTAGGGTTTATAGTTCTATATCTTTCACTTAATTCTTTGCTCAAATTTTTCGCGCACCGCTACATTATTTGACATCCCAAAGCGTCTTTTTTTCATTTCTTGGTAAATGTTGTGTTGTTTAGGAAGCCATTTTTGGGTTTCCACCTAAATTTTGTGAAAAGTGCCATTGATTTAATGGTAAGAAATATTTGCTCTTTGCAGGCACTTTGATTTACACTTTTTTTTTTTTTTGCACATTTAATTCTATTTTAATTACCTTTTAATTCTACTTTTACGTACGCTTTCATTTTATGATTGCAATTTTGCATTCAAAGCAGATCTAAATTTTGATCACAATTTTTATTTGAACTTTCGAGAGAATGCAATAAATATGGGATTGTTGAATTTCATGAAGATACATTTATAAGAAATAAAATTCCATTTTGGTGGTTTACAACGTAAAGCATGGTTATTTCGAGATATTGCGCAATATTGGTGTGAACATGGCATCAACTTGGTTTACATTTCCGCATTTATTTTTATAATACCAGGGTTCGCAAGAAGGTGTATTATATTTAGTAACAGGTATTTACAAGTTTATTGATTTCTTAGTATAAGGCTAATTTTAAGATATATTTTATATAACCCTCAATTTAACTGTTAATAAACACAGTCTGTATATTTTTATTTTTACATTTTGGTTAAATTTTTATTGTAAACCTCGGTTTAGTTATTCCGAGCACAATTAAAAATAACTTGGCGTCCGAGATCATTTTATTAGTGCTACATTGCAGTTTTTTCTATTGCTGTTAAGTGGAAATAACAGCATAAATTCTGGTAATTAAGCAAAACAAAAGATTAAACCGCCCTACTGTAATCAACCGACTAAGACAAAGGCATTATTTTTGGTGAACGGGTTGTATCTCGAGTTAGTTTAACGAATGTTTTGAGAACATTTAACACCCATTAATTTATTAAAATTTTTAAACCTGTTCAACCACATACTTATAAAAGTAGAAAACATAGTATAAAACACTCGTATTTTAAGGTACTATTATGAGAAAATGTTTTCATTCTAATATTTTAAAAATCACAATGAAATGTTATTGTTTAATTTTATTTGGCGACTTTAC
This sequence comes from Vesta saturnalis, assembly GCA_036346205.1. Taxonomy (NCBI): domain Eukaryota; kingdom Metazoa; phylum Arthropoda; class Insecta; order Coleoptera; family Lampyridae; genus Vesta; species Vesta saturnalis. The sequence continues at coordinate 2,685,300 of JARFJB010002010.1, forward strand.
CGAAAACGGAGCTAACCTGTTCTTTATACCCGTCACGCAAAACAAAAGAACAAGGTGTCGTACAGGTTTCTATTGCGGCAAGGTCATAAACAAGTTCAAATGTTCTTCAGTTAATATGATGCATCTTTGCAATTTTTCTCGCTTTTAAAAGCACTAAAGTATTCATTCCCATTCCGTAGTTCGCGTTGTCGTCCACGTTTAATCGTAAACGTTATCGTGTTTCTTTTTCTTAATGCGTCTTCGTGTGTATGCGTGAAAATAGTTTTAATTCAAAAACTTTTGTTGAAATCTGATTGACTAGTACTTATATAATAATTTTAGTTGATTAAAATAATAAAATGGAAAACGAAATTTAAAATCATTTTAACGTTTCGGTATTTACTTATACCATTTTCAAATAGTACATCATGCTATAAAGCTAATTACATTTTATAATGTACTTATATTAATAACATGACATTACAAATTTAAAGTTTACTTCAACGTCAAAGTTGTCAAAGCAACCTTAAATTTGGCATGTGATGTTGTACGTTTAAGGGTGGTTTGTATTTATATATATATACAGAGACTCCTTTATGTCCAGATCTGATAAATTACTGGCTTTGTCCAAGATTGTAAAGTCATCATGTGTGATGTTGTGGTTTTCCTCAATCTTATGTTTAAAGATAGCGGAATCAGGTATTGTTAGAGAACGCTTACCAAGTCGAGGAGTAATACCCAAGTGTTCACATCTACGAACAGCAAAGTGACGACGGGTTTTACCGACGTAAGTAGCATTACAGCTACTACATTTAAATTTATAAATGATGTTCGAAGATATGTCATTTGGGAGTGCGTCTTTGACTCGAAAAAGAGAACCGATGCGTTCAATGGTTGTAAAGGCAATACGTAATTCAACTTTCGGAAGATATTTTTTAATGTGTTGTTTGAGGATACGACGTATTTGTAGGCTATGAAGACCTGTATAAGGGAGCTTTGTATATATAATATGTTTTTCTTCTCGGGTTTAGTTGATGGATTAAGTTGTTTATTAAGAAATCGTCCAATGTATCTATCCATGAACCCTAGAGGAAAACCATTCTTCATGAAAATCGACTTGATCTTGTAAAATTCTTCATGGAGAAGATGGTAATTGGAACATAACATGTATGCACGGTGTAGTAATATATTTAAGAGACTAATTTTGTATTTATTAGGGACGAAACTGTCTATGTTTTGATACAGTCCTGTAAATGTAGGTTTTCTGTAGATGGACGTAGAAAAGCCAGAATTCGTGCAATTATGTTTATTCCCAAAAATGGTAAGACGTGATCTTTTTCAATTTCATTTGTAAATTTGATGTTGGGGTGTTGTTGATTTAAATAATTCAGAAAATCCGTAATATGTTCTTGATGTTTAAATAATAAAATGTGTCATCAATGTATCTTCTGTATAGAAGGGCTTGAATCTAGGAGGACAATTGATAACCATTGTTTTTCATGGAAATTTAGAAAAGCGTTCGCAAATGTTGGACCTAGAGGATTTCCCATTGCTACTCCGTCAATCTGTTGGTATAGGTTTTGTTTAAATAAGAAATAACTTTCTTTTGTGGCAAGAGTGAGTAGATCCTTAAATTTGTTCTTTCCAAGATTTAAAATTTTACTAGTTGGATCAAGAAAAAGGGAATCAACTATGATTTCGATTGTTTCATCTAATGGAACATTAGTAAATAGGCTTTCAATGTCGAAACTAACCATGATTGTGTCCTTGTGTAAATTGGATGAAACTATTTCTTTAGCAAAAGAGAAGTTGTCTTTAACTGAAAATTCATTTTCAGTAAGTGTCTTCAAATGAGGAACAAGATGTTGGGCTAAAAGGAAGTTTGGGGTACCAATTGCATTGAGGATGGGTCGAAGCGGGAAGTTGTTTTTATGAATTTTAGGTAAGCCATAAATTCTACCTGGATAGGAACCTGTAGGAGAAGTTTCATTATATATGGTTTTTGAAATTGTTTTCAGTTTCTTTTTATAAGAATCTTCAATTGATAAAGTTGTTTTAAAGATATCGTTGTATTTTATATGGCAAAATTTAGAGGTGTCGAGATTATCCCAAGTAATTTTGTTCATAATTTGTACGGTCTAGTAGTACTACACCATTACCTTTGTCTGGTCGGGTTATGACTAGGTCTTGTTTTCTTTGGAGATTTCGAAGGGTCTGAAGTTCTTCATTTGTCAGATTAGGTGTAGGTGGTCGAAAAACCTTGCAGAATTTAAAGCAATATCTTTAAGTTTAGTGGTAATACAATTCCATGTAAAATTATCATTTTCTGAATTTTTAAAATATAAATTAAAAACCCGTCGTCACTTTGCTGTTCGTAGATGTGAACACTTGGGTATTACTCCTCGACTTGGTAAGCGTTCTCTAACAATACCTGATTCCGCTATCTTTAAACATAAGATTGAGGAAAACCACAACATCACACATGATGACTTTACAATCTTGGACAAAGCCAGTAATTTATCAGATCTGGACATAAAGGAGTCTCTGTATATATATAAATACAAACCACTTAAATGTACAACATGACATGCCAAATTTAAGGTTGCTTTGACAACTTTGACGTTGAAGTAAACTTTAAATTTGTAATGTCATGTTATTAATATAAGTACATTATAAAATGTAATTAGCTTTATAGCATGATGTACTATTTGAAAATGGTATAAGTAAATACCGAAACGTTAAAATGATTTTAAATTTCGTTTTCCATTTTATTATTTTAATCAAGTTTAAAGGCAAGTTCTTATCCAGTTATTTATGTGAAAATATGACCGATTAGTTTTAAAACATTCAAGAAAACTGAAACAAATCTTTTTAAATACCGAAGATCTTGTTTAGATATAACATTTTTGAATTCATGCTTGGAACTTAACATCATACCAAAATTTTTAAACTTCAAACTTTCAAATCAATTTCTTCAGAATTCGTCCATAAGAAGAAACACCCAACGAGAGCTAATCCGCCAAGAAATAAACAGACATCAACGTCGTTCAAAATTTTTTCAAAAGAAAGCCCAAGAAGACATTCAAGCTTTTAAAGAAAGTGTTTCTTTTTTAGATTTTATTTGGATCACATCGCAATGGCATAAATACAACAACAAACGCCTAAGTAAAATATCTTATACACATAAAAAGAAATTAAATCAACTATGTAAGTTTCAACATTGTTCATCCACCATAACACCAAATGAAGTCATTTTTAACTACTCTTCATACCTGTTATCAAACATAGAAAAATCAATCTTATGCAAAGGTTTGAATTATGCAATATCCCCACGTAAAATAAATTTTATGCACTTCGCTCTACCAATGGAGAACATCGCTCGAAAACTTTTTAATTTATATTTTAAAAATTCAGAAAATGATAATTTTACATGGAATTGTATTACCACTAAACTTAAAGATATTGCTTTAAATTCTACAAGGTTTTTTCGACCACCTACACCTAATCTGACAAATGAAGAACTTCAGACCCTTCGAAATCTCCAAAGAAAACAAGACCTAGTCATAACCCGACCAGACAAAGGTAATGGTGTAGTACTACTAGACCGTACAAATTATGAACAAAAATTACTTGGGATAATCTCGGACACCTCTAAATTTTGTCATATAAAATACAACGATATCTTTAAAACAACTTTATCAATTGAAGATTCTTATAAAAAGAAACTGAAAACAATTTCAAAAACCATATATAATGAAACTTCTCCTACAGGTTCCTATCCAGGTAGAATTTATGGCTTACCTAAAATTCATAAAAACAACTTCCCGCTTCGACCCATCCTCAATGCAATTGGTACCCCAAACTTCCTTTTAGCCCAACATCTTGTTCCTCATTTGAAGACACTTACTGAAAATGAATTTTCAGTTAAAGACAACTTCTCTTTTGCTAAAGAAATAGTTTCATCCAATTTACACAAGGACACAATCATGGTTAGTTTCGACATTGAAAGCCTATTTACTAATGTTCCATTAGATGAAACAATCGAAATCATAGTTGATTCCCTTTTTCTTGATCCAACTAGTAAAATTTTAAATCTTGGAAAGAACAAATTTAAGGATCTACTCACTCTTGCCACAAAAGAAAGTTATTTCTTATTTAAACAAAACCTATACCAACAGATTGACGGAGTAGCAATGGGAAATCCTCTAGGTCCAACATTTGCGAACGCTTTTCTAAATTTCCATAAAAAACAATGGTTATCCAATTGTCCTCCTAGATTCAAGCCCCTTCTATACAGAAGATACATTGATGACACATTTTTATTATTTAAGCATCAAGAACATATTACGGATTTTCTGAATTATTTAAATCAACAACACCCCAACATCAAATTTACAAATGAAATTGAAAAGATCACGTCTTACCATTTTTGGGAATAAACATAATTGCACGAATTCTGGCTTTTCTACGTCCATCTACAGAAAACCTACATTTACAGGACTGTATCAAAACATAGACAGTTTCATCCCTAATAAATACAAAATTAGTCTCTTAAATATATTACTACACCGTGCATACATGTTATGTTCCAATTACCATCTTCTCCATGAAGAATTTTACAAGATCAAGTCGATTTTCATGAAGAATGGTTTTCCTCTAGGGTTCATGGATAGATACATTGGACGATTTCTTAATAAACAACTTAATCCATCAACTAAACCCCGAGAAGAAAAACATATTATATATACAAAGCTCCCTTATACAGGTCTTCATAGCCTACAAATACGTCGTATCCTCAAACAACACATTAAAAAATATCTTCCGAAAGTTGAATTACGTATTGCCTTTACAACCATTGAACGCATCGGTTCTCTTTTTCGAGTCAAAGACGCACTCCCAAATGACATATCTTCGAACATCATTTATAAATTTAAATGTAGTAGCTGTAATGCTACTTACGTCGGTAAAACCCGTCGTCACTTTGCTGTTCGTAGATGTGAACACTTGGGTATTACTCCTCGACTTGGTAAGCGTTCTCTAACAATACCTGATTCCTTTAAACATAAGATTGAGGAAAACCACAACATCACACATGATGACTTTACAATCTTGGACAAAGCCAGTAATTTATCAGATCTGGACATAAAGGAGTCTCTGTATATATATAAATACAAACCACCCTTAAATGTACAACATGACATGCCAAATTTAAGGTTGCTTTGACAACTTTGACGTTGAAGTAAACTTTAAATTTGTAATGTCATGTTATTAATATAAGTACATTATAAAATGTAATTAGCTTTATAGCATGATGTACTATTTGAAAATGGTATAAGTAAATACCGAAACGTTAAAATGATTTTAAATTTCGTTTTCCATTTTATTATTTTAATCAAGTTTAAAGGCAAGTTCTTATCCAATAATTTTAGTGTGTAAATAGTAGTATATAAATATGTAGCAGTGAAGGGTTTAGCTTAGGCGAAGTTAATTCATCAAGCAATCGGGTAAGTAGCATTAAATAATATGTGTTAATGGAAAGTCTACATAAACATAACCTTAAAATTGTAGAACAATGGTTTCATGGAATTTTACCAAATAGTAATTTAAAGCGGACTTAACACTTACATTGTTGAGAATTAAGCAAAAAGCCTTCATTATAAAATACTAGCGGTCCACTGCATGAACAAGAATATGCAGTTCATGATTTTTTGTGGAGTGGTGTAGATACATAATCAACATTTTATATACCTAGTTATGGTAAATATTTAGTATGTCATACTTATGCTTACTTCTTTGATAACACTGTTAACAATGTTTTCTAAGTCTAAGTCTAACTAAACTGCATACTGTGACGCGATTAGTGGCAGTAATTTAAAGTCTACTGCATTTATTTATTTACAAAATGGCGTATTATGAACGACAGAGATGTGTAAAACATCTGTACACAACTCACTCTAATATGACAATATCTATAAAAATCAAATTAATATTACATTATAATAATTTTGAAAGGGCACTTATTAACCACTACTTAACATACAATGAAAATCATAAGATATTTCCATTGAGATAAAGTGTAAAGAAGGTGACACATATATTATCAATCAACTTCATGCTTATCACCTGATTTATGAACAGGTATAATTTCAGCTCTCTTCAAGTGCGTTGAGCATACTCCCTTAGTAATACTTCAATTTATTATATATGCATATTTTAGAAGATTAACTACTAGAGATATATTTTTCTTATAGGTATATATCAAGAATGTCATAGCTACAACATATTTTTTTATTTTTCAGAATCTGTAGCAAGAAAATGTCCTAATGAAAACAGACAAGAAGTAATTAAATCAATTCAGTTATGGCTAGCCCAATCGCCAGCTCGTTGTAAAAGGTATTATAAATACGCAATCGTTATATTTTTTAAAACTTTACAGAGCACAAGAAGCAGAGACAAAGCGAGCACACGAAGAAGATAAACCAATTCTAACTATTCTTTAATGATAATGTTTGTTTCGTTTTCCTTATTAAAATATATCTTAATCGATAATTTACAGTCATTTTTACACGGTTTAAAAATACTTTGACATTTTTTTTGACATTTTAAAAACAGTTTTATAGGTATTTTTTGGACACTTTTTCAACATTTTAAAACTATTCTTATAGGCATTTTCCAGACATATTTTCGTTATTTTAAAATGCCTTTATACATATTTTTAGACATCTTCAACGTTTTTAAAATATTTGGATAAGTATTTTATTCAAATTGTAATAATGTATTTAAAATATTGTAGTCCTAACGTGTTTTTCGCCACTAACAGATTTTTACCACGTTTTCTAAAACCTATCTGTAATATTTCAAAAACGTTAAAAAAAATATTTTTTTAACATTGCTGATTTTTCCAACATTTTAAAATATTATTATAGACTTTACTTTACTTTTACTAACATTTTTCAACATTTAAAAATATTTTTCAAATACATTTTCAACGTTTTTAAAACATTTTGACCAATATTTTGTTTATATTTTAATAATGCTTTTGAAATATTGCAGTCCCAACGTGTTTTTTACCATTAACAGATTTTAGCAACGTTTTACAAAACATATTTGCAATATTTCAAAAACATTAAAAAAACATTTTTTTAATATTTACTTGCTGATTGGGTTTCATCAAAAATACACTGAAAGGAAAGCACACTGACCGGTAACCAGTAACATTTAC